>VDFB02322462.1:0-68575 GCA_007258455.2 Sequoia sempervirens
CTACAACAAGGGTTTTAATTTGGACTTTTCGTTCGTAGGAGTTGACTCAACATGGCGAGAGACCATTGTTGCCCTTCTCGTTGCAGCCAACCGCGTGATATTGGTGTTTATTCCAATACCCACATTTAAATCCTAGCTGGAAATACTCTTGGTTTTAGAGTGTTACCGGTTGATTCTTTCCCTTGGGTGAGTACTTTTTCCCCAAGGAAGGCCCTCTAAGATAAACAAAAGTGAGTAAATGTATTCATAGTTCGATCAACCTTCATTTAGAAACAAATGGAGAACACATGCAATAGATTTACTCACACTCGCACAATGTTTTATTCAATTTTAATCCCCAAAATGAAATGTGGAGGTGATCACTTTATCCCACCCTAAGACCATCAAAAAAACTTTTGATTCTCAAGATCGTCGTGAGGTGCGAGAGAAGCGCATATGTCTTTTCGATGGCGTTAGTTTAAGTAAGTAATCACAAAGAAAAATTGCACATGTTCTTTTTAATCCAACAAAAGCAATAATGATTTCTTTTTATAACACCAAATGAAGTGTGAGAATTTGATTTGTTCAATTATTAGCCCCAAACAAAATCTAGTGAGTTTGTGTCCTAAAGTTCATTTTAAGCTCCTTTTGTAGCAAGAATTTAAAAAGTTCTTTTTAGGGCCCAAAATGAAACTAGTAAGTCCTAAGTGTGAAAGAAAATTTTTCCTTAGGAGGAATAGTGAATCATCTAAAATTGTTGAACAAACACTAGAGTGTTTAAAAACACTTGGTATCACGATATGAGGTCATCATGCTTATTTTCTTCTTCACCCTTGACCAATCCAATCCTATAAGAAAATCAGTTAGATTCTGCAAAAAACAGAGGTCAAGAAAGCATAAAACATGTCAAATAACCAGAATTTGATAAAAAAACACGTGTTGGAAATAACTTTTCACTTTTTACTTCCCTCCAGTGGTGCAATCCACGAAAGCATCGTAGTTTGAAGTCACCAGCGGTGTTGTATAGCACCGGTTACCAGTCCGCCTTGTTCTGTAGCCAGACTAGTGAGCATGAAGGCGTCGCTATTTTGATCAATGGTGCAGTTTGGATTTTGAAAAGATTCCAACGAGCCAGAAAGTGTCAACGGTTCTGTTTAAAAATTTGAATTCTGGGCGAGAAGTCTGAAGCGTCGCAGTTTGAACTTTTCAACGGTGCTATATGGTGACGCTGAGTTCTCAATGGTGCTAAATAGCGACACTGAGCTTCCAGTGGTGGAGTTTTCTATAAACACACAAAAAACATGAAAGTTTTTAAAAAAACATGATTTGATATCTTGGTTTTCCCTCCTTCTAGCGCCAAAATGTGAACCTAGATCCCACACCTGCAAGAACACAACAAACAACACATTAATAAGGTCAATGCAAGTTAGAATATAGATCCCTCAAAAATCCATTTGAATGTAAGAGAAAAGGAATAACATGAAGAACACAACAAACTTAAAGCTAAAATATCAAATCCTATTCCAAAACAAAGCAAACTCTTAATCTCTTGAGGGAGTTGGTGTCAATTTGATGTGAAAATTGGCCCTTTCCCAACTCCAATGGTGTGATGAAGATGATTTGATGAAGCTTGTGATCCAATTGGTTGAAGATTGATGAATTCTCCAAGACAAAATGTGCATAACCTAGCTATAAAACTCAATAAGATGGATGAAGGTTGTTATGAATTTGAGTATAGTAAGTTTACTCAAATTGTGGATGATCAATTGAGGAATGGAGCCTCTTATTTATAGAATGTCAGGTTGAGGAGATGTCCAAAATAGAGCAATGTGGGACTAAGAATTAACAAATATCAAGGTGCCACTTGTCAACATGTGAGTGGATGGAGGATGTGCAAGTTTTGAAGAATGTGTCAATAAATGCATATATTTGAATTTTGAAATTGTTGAAATGACATGTAAGAGGGAAAGAAGGTGCATTGAATGCCACTTGGCTCAAGGCAAAAGGACTTTCTAGGTGGAGTAAATGCCTTGTTGGAAGGACAAAGTCCACTTGGATTTTTGAATTCAAATTTGAGGAATATTCCTTTATTATGCCTTTTGAGAGAAAATAGAGATTTAATAAATGAATTAAATCTATTTTCTTGTGCAAGTTGCAAAAGCTAGAGGATGGGACATGAGAAGAGATTAAATTAATCAAGGTTAATTAATTTAATGAGAGGTTAGAATGATGTGACATATTGATTTAGATTTATGGATTGATTTAAATCAAAATATGAGAACATGATTTCAAGATTAATTAAATAAATATTTTTTTTTATTTAACCAAGGAGATGAAGTTAGATTAAACTAAATAAGGTTTTAATTTATTTAATTTAATAAAATGACTTTTAGGGATTTAATCAAATAAAATTGATTATTTAATTAAATAGGGATAATTAGATCAGATTGATTGATTTAATTAACAAGAAAGGATGACTTAATTAGATAAATGATTTATTCAATTAAGAGATGAACATTGATGAATTTAATCAAATAAAGGTATTTAATTAAATGGTTAGACCGAGGGATGATTCAAGATGAAGCGATGTTAGTGGTAGGGATCAAATGTGCAATGTTAACTAGTACATTTTATGTGTCTAGTTACTTTCCATCTTATCTTTATCTTTCTCTCTCTCTCTCTATATATATATATATTTATCTCTTCCATCTCTATTCCCCTCTCTCTCTATATATTTATCTCTTCCGTCTCTATCTATCCCTCTCTCTCTATTTTTATCTCTCCCTCACCTTCTCTCCATATCCCTCTCCATCTCCATCTCTATCTTCCTCTCTATCTCTACCTTACCTCTCCCTCTCTCCCACTCTTCCCCCTCTATATCTCCCTCTTTCTATCCCTATTTCTCCCTCTCTCTCCCTTTCTCCCAATTGCAAACACAACATGAGCCTATTGGTAATGGAACTTGATTTAAAGGTTCTGTTTAGTCTTTTTGGATTTTTCTACGTGGATGTGTAGTTAATTTGAACCTATCACTTCTCCATTTAGACATTTGTTGCACACACAAAATCATTTGATGAATGACCTACCAATTGACCTCGTGTACCGCACAAATGTATGCAACTAATAGACCAAAGTTTTACCTAATTGATCTTACACACCTCTTCAGCATAGCCATTGCACACCAAGATGTGATTGCTAATATATACACATTGGATCAAACAACCATACTTCTAACCATACTTTTTATCCGAAGTAAACAATATTTTGACTTTTTTTTGACCGATCATATATCTATGAATATATGTATTAGCAGTCAAAATTACATGGATGAATGCATATGTAAGAGCTCTGAATATATGATGACTATACCTCCCAATTGTTATGAAGAATAGCTCCCGCCGTCCAATTGACCCCCGCTCCGAACGTTTACCGAGTCTTTAAGGTCGGATTGTAAATGTAAAAGATTTGTGTCGCAACAATTCAAAACTGTGAACAGGTGGACCTCTGAAAGTGTCGGAAAGATGGAGAGGGGAGATTTAGAAAGGCGAGTGTATGAGGCATGCAGGAGGTGTCCTTATGGTGCCGATCTCATGGTTACTGCTTTCGTACAAGCCCTAAACAGCTATCGTCGCTCTTCTGGTAATTTCTTATAAATAGGCAGTTACATTCAAATTTAGACTTTAATGTTTGTCTTTTCATAATTTCAGTTGGTTCCCACAAACCTATTTCATAGCTTTACTTTGGTGGCACGGTAATTTAGGTAGTTCAGCTCCAAATTTTTATTTATGCAAACACATCAGATAGTTTGGCTTGGATAACAGGAAATTGTAACTTCGGAAATTCAATTTCAGATTTTAAAGCCTGCTATTCTCATCATTGTTACATATGGTGTTGGCCTATTTTTCTTTTATTTAGTTGTTATAATTAGGATATTTTTTATGCAATTTTTGTGGATTATTTTTTATTTTCAAATTTTAGATTCGTTGAATTTTACGAATTATTATGGTAAACTAATTACTTGCTTTGTTTGTTTTCAGCAATTTGAAACTCCCTTTGGTTTTCGTGACTTTGTATGATTGATTTAGTTAGCATGCCTGTTCTGGTATGTAAGTATGTATTGCTACTTGAAAAGTACTGTTGGTGCGTAGTAGGTAGAGAAGTTTTATTTTAGTCTTTAGTTTGTATGTCGGAAGTATATTGTGTACTTTTCATGAATAGGTTATGGAGATTAGTGATCGTCTGTTTTAGGATGATAGGCTGAACTCATTTTGAGATGAGTATCACACAACTGAAATAACTCGCAAAATTTGCAAGTAAAACTGGAGTCCCTATCTGCATAAAATACTTTGAGGCATACCTTCCAATAAAAAAATATTATCCAAAAATACCTTTGCCACCATACTTTCTGTAAATGGATGTTGTACTGCACAAAATAAGCGTACTTTGAAAGTCTATTCACCACTACAAACATCCAGATTTAGGTAGTCCTTCAATGAAATCCATGGAAATATCTTGCCAATATTTTTTAGAAATTGCTAAAGGTTGGAGTAGGCTTGGAGGTTTCACTGTGTCATCCTTATTTCTTCAACACACTTCATATTTGGCCATAAAACTTCAGATATTCATATCTTCCTTCACACGCTTCCAAAATAATGACTTCTTCACCCTTTGATATGTTTTGAGAAAACCTAACTGATCAACTGTCGGAGAGGCATACAATTCTCTAAGAATTCCATCTTTTGCCTTGGAAGAATCAACCAAGAAGACTCTACCTTTCTTTCTTAATACGTGTGATGATGGAATTTGGATAAAAGGAGAGCAAATGCATACACAGCAAGTTACTCAGTCCAAATAACACCATACACCTTTGATTAAAGATTAAATTAAAGCACGAACATAAATCATGCAAGAAAAAAAATAAAAAATTATTATACCTCCATTGTTGTTTGAGATTGCTCCAAGATGTGTAGATGTTATGATTGATTGAGATGTAGGTTGCTCATGCTTGGAAGCTATATAAATCGGCAACATGTACTTAGGCACAATGATTTCTTTTATTGTCCTTTGGAGGAGGCTTGTTAAATAAACCTCCAGCTATGGGGATGGAGGGTGAGGATTTGTTTGGGAGATCAAAGGTGGATATTAGCTTGTTGGCTGTGCAAGCTCTCAATGTAACAAGTGGAGGGAGATGGTGAGTTGAGGGTTACAGTTGGAAGCCTAACACATGTGAGAATAGAGGGTGGAGATTCATTTAGGATCTAGGATGGATGGTAAGGATTCACACATGGAAGAAGATAAGAGGGTGACGGTGACAAGTGGAAGGATCACACATGTGAGAGAATATGTGGGAATGTGTGTGGAAATGACAAGTGAAAGATCTCACACATTTGAGAGAATGTGACGATTTGTTTGACAATAACAAGTGGAAGATCTCCCACACATGTGGGAATGTGGTAATTTGTGTGACAATAACAAGTGGGAGATCTCACATGTGTGAGAATGGACATTTGTTTGATAATGACAAATCGAAGATCTCACATGCATGAGAATGAAGGGTGTAGATGTTCTTGGGACAATAGACATTGGGGCTTAAAAGATTGGAAAATAATGTAATTAATTAAAAACTGGGAGAGATTAGAGGAATGGATTAGTTTAGTTAATTAGATTAATCATAAGAAAGGTTAGACTATGTTAATTAAATAGATAAGATTTATCTAATTAAATAGTGACGGGATGTAATTAATTGTTGAAGGGGGGTTAGCTTAATTAATTAAATAAATAATTTTTTTTTAATCAATCATTAGAGGAAAGATGACTTAATTAATTAAATAATTTTATTTAATTAATTAATGAAGAATGTGAGGCGGGATTAATGATGCAGATTGATGGAAGTGTGACAGTGTTAGGCTGGAATGTGGAAGCTGATTTCAAGTGCCTACAATATGTTTCCACTCCATGAGTATTTGGGTCCCCCAATTCACCTACTTCCAACTTAATGGTGTGGGATGGCTTTGGGTTGTATTTCTGCTCTTCTTTGGTTTATTGGATGGCCACTCATACCAATGTTGGACATGCTATCACATGGAGTGACAGGGCTTCTTCATATTGGCAGAAAGGGCATCTTCTAACACTTTTTCTTTTCCTTTCTTACATTCGATCTCAAAGTCATAACTAAGAAATTCAGTGACCCATTATGTTACTCTTGGTTGGACAGGATTGCTCCAAGAAGTACTTAAGTCTGCTATGATTTGTTTTAATTTTAAAATGTCTTCCCATGAAGTAAGATCTCCACTTCTCAATAGCATGAAGACTCACTAGTATTTTTGGTGCAGGAGCACCTGAGAAACATTAGGCTTTTTAGGAGTCTAGAAAGAAGTTCAAATTTTGTTGTGTTATCTTGAGGTCATGTTGACCATCTTGTGTGTGTTAGAGGTGTTTTGCTCTCGAGGAAATAAGTGGGGGAAATTTGAATAAGTTTTGAAGCTCAGCTTGTTTTGTTTTAAAAAAATAGACCAAGGTTGAAAAACACTGAGTTTTATAACCTTAGCCATTAGGTCTTCCATAGGTTCGACCTAAGAAACTTAACTGTTTCTAGGGCCTATTTAAGGGGTATCTCGATCCTGGAGCAGGGTCGGAAGCTTTGATGTTTTGGTGAAATCTTGAGAAATTGAAGAAAACAGCATTATGTGCAAAAATTCCTGATTTTTGCATCTTGACTGAGTTTTAATGGATTAGATTTGTTTCTGTTTTGCTGTAGAATGTAATGTAGTTGTCATTCAAGCATTTTGAATTCATTAAATAGCTTCTTGTACAATTTTTAAGCATCCTTTTGTAAATAGTTCATTGTTGCCCTGTTGCTGGTCTGAACCAGACTGTTTTTAGAAAATGGGGTGCTAGAGCACTTTTCCACCGTACAAACAGTACGGCCTTTTGGAAACTGTGCCTAGACACCATGCTTGTACATATGTTAGTTGGTAGGATTTGTGTGAGTGCAGGAGTTGCTAGCAATGCTTTGCCCTAGGTGAGCCAGACAGGGTCCGGCTAAGGAAGACAGGGAGTGACAATCACTTATCTTGCAGGGGTGTTAGGATTTTGGAGAAATTCCTTTTGGTGAATTTTGTTGAGGGTCTTGGCAAAGCCTGGTAGTCAGGAGGAGGCTCTAACAAATCATTTGGTGGAAGAAACCTTTGACAGTTTGAAACAGCCTGGGAAAAGCTAGCAAACCCTAGGTTCTTGACCATTTTTGGGTATGAGCAGTGTGCGAGCAGTGCTGATTCAAAACCCTGAAAATCTTCAAGGGAAGGACATAGGAACCACCAATCCCAAGTAAAGAACGCAGGTCCTTTGGTGGGTTTAGGAGAAAATTGCATTTTACCCGGAGTAAGAGACCTAATTGGGGCCCTAGGCTTGTAGCCCTTCCTAACCCTAGGAGAGGGTTTAGTGGAAGCAATGGGTAATTGGAGTCTTGTGATGGCATAAAAACCCTAGATAGATTACCTTGAAGTTTTTACAACGTTCTTACACCTCTGCAAGTACCTAATTGAATGTTGAGAGTAATTGGCCTTTAGGAAGAATAAGGGTCAAGGAGAGAAAGTGACAAAGCACCAAGAATGGCTTGATAGTATGGAGGAATATTGATAGAGGGGTTGGCCAGTAATACCAGGGGTGCCTATATCTGTGATAGGACCTAAAGGTTAAGGTGAAGGAGTCACCTAGAAGTTCTTGAGAACAAAGACCTGAGCATGGGACTGTGAGAGTCTCATCCTTATACCCTATCAGTTGGTATAGGAGCAAGTTAAAAGATTTGGGAAAGAATCTTGTATGTCGAGAGGTTGAGTCTAGTGATTCTTCCATCATGGTGACAAATCACGAGCTGTGAATGGTTGAAGAAGAGGCAGGAGGAAGACAATAAACAATTGAGGAAAGAATAGCCTTGAACAAGCGGTGGGGACTGCACAATTTGAAGGAAGAATACCAAAAGGAAGAAGAGGTTAGAGAGGAAGAAGATAAGACCCATGAACTGACCTGTTTTGAAGGAGGAGACTTTCTTGAAGGCATTGAAAGCCTTGAGTGGGAAAGCACTTGAAGGCATACCACTTTTTAGTGGAAAGATGGAAGCTAATCTAGTTATGGATTGGATAGAGGGAATGGAAAACCATTTTGAGTGTGATGGAGTCACTGAAGCATAGAAGGTAAAGGTGGCCAAGTCAATACTAAGAGGTTCTTCCTTGACATGGTGGAAGTTCATTCAAACAGAGAGGGAAAAAGAAGGTAAGCATCCTATTTCAACTTGGAAAGGAATGGTTGCCAAAGTGAGAGAGGCATACATGCCTGATGACTATGAGATTCAGTTACACAAGAAGAGGCAAAGCTTAAGGCAAAGAGACCAAGATGTAAACACTTACACTGAGGAGTTTCAAAAAATTTGCATGAGGTCTAATGTGATAGAGGATGAGAGTCTCAAGGTGGCTAGGTACCTTAATGGTTTGAAGTGGAATATCCAAGAAGAGATGGCTCTTCTAAGTCCCAAGACAGTACACCAATGCTATCAGTTGGCCATAAAGATTGAGGAAAGCCAAAAGAGGAAACAAGATCAGACTTCTAGAGGAGGCAAAGCCGAAGATCAAAAGAGATCAAAGAGGGCAGTGGTGGCTACCAAGGTAGAGGCAATGACCAAAAGAAACCAGGAGTTTGAAATCCCTGGGATCAAGGAGTGAAACATCTTCTAGAGGTGGATACTCGCAGTAGAGGACCTCAAGGGAGGTTCAAAGCGAGAGGAAGAGGGCTTGGTGAGGACCAATTCTTATTTTGCAAACATGAAGTGTTACCATTGTAATCAAATAGGTCATCTTGCTTATAGGTGCCTAGAGAAAGATTCCTCATCAAGCAATGAAAAGAGAGTGGCCTATGCACAAGAGGACACCATGAGTCCCAAAGCATCTGAAATCAGTCATATAAAATCTGAGGTAGGAGAGAATCTAATGTTTAACAGAGTTCTGATCAGACAACCAGTTAAGGAAGAACCTAAACAAAGGATAGCTCTATTTAGAGTAAGGTGCAAGATACTTGGTAAAGTATGCAAAGTCATAGTGGATTCAGGTTCAATAGAAAATATAATCTCAGAGGAGGCAGTAATGAAACTGAAATTGGAGAAGGTACCCCATGCTAACCCTTATAAGGTCACATGGCTCAACAAAGAGGCGAGTGTTTTGAAATTAAATGAGCAAATAGCGGTGGAGTTCTCCATTGGAGGATATAAAGACAAGTTAATTTGTGATGTTTTACCCATGGATGCATGCCATCTACTACTGGGAAGACCATGGCAGTATGACAGAAGTGTTATATATGATGGGAAAGAGAACACCATTTCATTCAAAAAGGATGGGAAAACTTTTAAGTTCTTGGAGTCATTGTTAGAGGAAGAAGGGCGATCAAAGACACTAGAAGCATCATGTTGAGAAGCGGTGGTAAAGAGTTCATAGAGCCACCATCAAAGGGAGACCAGAAGGATATGTTGTTATGATACAACCTAAAGAGGAAGCTAAGGCTGAAAAGACAGTCCTACCGCAAGCAGTCCAAAAGTTGCTTGATAGGTACAAGAGTATAGTCAGTGATGGTACACTTGCAACTTTACCACCAAAGAGAGCAATAAGTCATCAAATTGACTTCATACCTAGAGCCTCATTACCTAACAAAGCAGCATACAAACTCACACCAGATCAGAACCTAGAGGTAGCTAGGCAAGTGCAAGAATTATTAGATCAAGGATTGATTCAAAAGAGCATCAGCCCATGTGCAGTACCGATGGTTTTGGCAACAAAAGAGAAGGGAGGTAAATGGAGGTTGTCTGCTTGATTCTAGGGCAATAAATAGGATCTACAATCAGTATAGGTTTCCTATTCTAGAATTGAAGACTTAATGGATTGTCTTGGAGGTGCTTTCGATTGCTTCACTAAGTTGGATCAAGAGTGGATACCATCCAAGATCAGAATTAAGGATGGTGATGAGTGGAAGACAACATTTAAGACAAATGATGGGTTATATGAATGGAGAGTTATGCCATTTGGTCTCTCCAATGCCCCTAGCACATTCATGAGGCTCATGAATGAAGTGCTCAAGGATTTTACAAGGATATTTGTGGTAGTGTATCTTGATGACATCCTTATATATAGCAAGACAATAGAAGAGCATTTGAAACATGTGGAGCAAGTTCTTAGAAGGTTGCAAGAAGAGAAATTGGCAATCAATCTAGAGAAATGTGAGTTCTTCAAGCAGGAGCTTGTCTACTTGGGTTTTGTAGTGTCCAAAGGATCATTGAAGATGGATCCAAGCAAGGTAGAAGCTATCCTAAACTGGCCTACACCAAGCACAGGGACAGAGGTAAGAAGTTTTCATGGATTAGCTCAATTTTATAGGAAATTCATAAGGAATTTTAGTGGTATATGTGCACCAGTCTTAGATACAATCAAGGGTGGTATAAAAACTAAGTTTGTGTGGACTCAAGAAGCTGAGAAAGGGTTTGAAAGACTGAAACAAGAGGTGGAAACTCAACCAATTCTCTTATTACCTAGTTTTGACAAGTTGTTCACTGTTGAATGTGATGCTAGTGGAGTGGCAGTAGGAGGTGTGCTTAGTCAAGAGGGCAGACCTATAGCCTTCTTTAGTGAGAAGCTCAATGAAGCAAAGAAGAAGTATTCAACCTATGACTTGGAACTTTATTCTTTGGTTCAATCACTTAGGAAATGGAGGCATTACCTTCTTCTACAGGAGTTTGTAGTCTTTCTTGACAATGGGGCCTCGGTTTATCAACACTCAGAAAGTTGAGTAATAGGCATTTGAAATGGATGGAATACATCAAGCTTTACCTTCACCATCAAGCACAAGAAGAAACTGATATAAAGGTAAGCGGTCATTGGCGAGAGATTGTTAATGATCCAAGAATCTGAGATCAAGAGCATTGGCATAGAGAGTTTCAAGGATCTATATGGAAATTGATGAAGACTTTTGAGAGAGGTATATAAGGTATGTTCTAACTTTGAGAACCATTTCCATAGCCAATACTCTGAATATACTTTGCAAAATGGGTTATTGTTTAAGGGAAATCAGTTATGTGTTCCAAGAGGTTCAATGAGGGAAAATTTGATTTAGGAAAAGCATAATGGCAATCTTAGTGGACATTTTGGCATTAACAAGACTTTAGAACTAGTGCAAAGATTTTATTATTGGCCTGAGTTGGCAAGAGATATTAGAAAGTATGTGGAACAATGTGTTGTGTGTATGAAAGCTAAGGGAGGAGCTAGTAATGCTAGTTTGTATCAACCCCTGCCCATTCCTAACAAACCATGGGAGTGTGTGAGCATGGATTTTGTGGTAGGCCTTCCTAAGACCAAAACTAGTTTTGACAGTGTTTATGTAGTAGTGGACAAATTTAGCAAGATGAGTCATTTTATCCCTTGCAAAACTACTCATGATGCTAGTTACATAGCTCATCTTTTCTTCAAGGAGGTAGTAAGGATCCATGGACTACCTTTAAGCATAGTTTCTAACAGAGATGTGAAGTTCATGAGTCACTTTTGGAAGACCCTATAGAGTAGATTGGGTACAAATCTTTCATTTGGATCCGCTTACCATCCTCAGACTAATGGTCAAACAGAGGTGGTTAACAGGGTGCTTGGTAATCTTTTAAGGTGCCTAACTAAGGAATATGGACATACATGGGATTTGGTTATCTCACAAGCTGAGTATGCCTATAATGACATTGTAAACTAGACCACAGGGAAGAATCCATTTGAGGTTGTGTATGGGATGCACCCAAGAGGCATATGTGAGCTTAGAGACCTAGGAACTATGGAACAAAGAAGTGGACATGCAGAATACTTTAGTCAGACCATGAAAGAGATTCAGGAGTAGGTGAAGAAGACAGTCACCGAGGCTACTCACAAGTTGAAAGAGAAGGCAAATTTAACAAGGAAGGATGTGCAATTTCAAGTAGGGGACTATGTTATGGTCTACCTTAACAAATCAAGGTTATAGAAGGGAATGTCAACCAAGTTTTAGATGAAGAGAGTGGGTCCATGCAAGATATTGGCCAAGTATGGTCAAAATGCATACAAGGTGGAGTTACCTACTGATCTAGGCATCTCACCAGTATTCAATGTTGCTGATTTGATCAAGTATAAGGGGACAGTCAAGGATTTGGATCAGGACAGTAAGGAGATCTTCAAGGACATCAACAACATGTCCTTACCTACTCAGGACAAGCCTCAGGCAGAGAAGATCTTGGAGTCAAGGGTGAAGAAGGCCACAAGACACAAGGTGTACATGGAACACCTCATCAAGTGGAATACCAAGCATGAATCTAAGGCTACTTGGGTGGATGAAACTGAATTCAAAAAGTAGGGCATTGACCTATCCTTGATCTCTCCTTCCATTCCTTAGTGTTTGGGCTAGAGGGGGAGAATGGTGCAGGAGCACCTGAGAAACACTAGGCTTTTTAGGAGTCTAGAAAGAAGTTCAAATTTTGTTGTGTTATCTTGAGGTCATGTTGACCATCTTGTGTGTGTTAGAGGTTTTTTTCTCTCTAGGAAAGAAGTGGTGGAAAGTTGAATAAGTTTTGAAGCTCAGCTTGTTTTGTTTTCAAAAAATGGACCAAGGTTGAAAAACATAGTGAGTTTTATAACCTCAGCCATTAGGTCTTCCATAGGTTCGACAAAAGAAACTTAACTATTTCTAGGGCCTATTTAAGGGATATCTCGACCCTAGAGTAGGTTTGGAAGCTTTTATATTTTGGTGAAATCTTGTGTGATTAAAGAAAACAGCGTTCTAAGTTTAAATTTCTAAATCATTGCATTTTGAAAGACTTTTAATGGATTAGTTTTGCTACTGTTTGGGTTGTAGGATGTAGTGTAGTTGTCATTCAAGCATTTTTCATTCATTAAATAGCTTCTTGTACAATTTTTAAGCATCCTTTTGTAAATAGTTCATTATTTCCCTGTTGCTGGTTTGAACCAAACTGTTTTTAGAAAATGGGGTGCTAGAGCACTTTTCCACCGTACAAACCGTACGGCCTTTTGGAAACTATGCCTAGACACCATGCTTGTACATATGTTAGTTGGTTGGCTTTGTGTGAGTGTAGGAGTTGCTAGCAATTATTTTCCCTAGGCGAGCCAAACAAGGTCCGGCTAGGGAAGACAAGGAGTGAAAATCACTTATCTTGCAGGGGTGTTGGGATTTTGGAGAAATTCCTTTTGATGAATTTTGTTGAGGGTCTTGGAAAGCCTGGTAGTCAGGAGGAGGCTCTAACAAATCATTTGGTGGAAGAAACCTTTGACAGTTTGAAACAGCCCAGGAAAAGCTAGCAAACCCTAGGTTTTTGACCATTTTTGGGTATGAGCAGTGTGCAAGCAGTGCTGATTCAAAACCCTGAAAATCTTCAAGGGAGGACATAGGAACCACCAATCCCAAGTAAAGAACCTAGGTCTTTTGGTGGGTTTAGGAGAAAATTGCATTTTACCCGGTGTAAGAGACCTAACTGGGGCTCTAGGCTTGTAGCCCTTCCTAACCCTAGGAGAGGGTTTAGTGGAAGCGATGGGTAATTGGAGTCTTGTGATGGCATAAGAACCCTAGATAGATTACCTTGAAGCTTTTACAATGTTCTTACACCTCTGCAAGTACTAATTGAATGTTGAGAGTAATTGGCCTTTAGGAAGAATAAGGGTCAAGGAGAGAAAGTGACAAAGCACCAAGAATGGCTTGGTAGTATGGAGGAATATTGATAGAGGGGTTGGCCAGTAATACCAGGGGTGCCTATATCTTGTGATAGGACCTAAAGGTTAAGGTGAAGGAGTCACCTAGAAGTTCTTGAGAACAAAGACCTGAGCATGGGACTGTGAGAGTCTCATCCACCCTTACTATCAATTTTCTTCTTATAGTGGACTTACCCAAATTTCATTCTAAAGGTTGCCTACTCTCAAAAGCTTTTAGATGGCTGTCTTGCATCAAAACTGCCCAATACCTATTCATGAAGCTTTACATTCAATAATAAATGGTTTGCCAAAATTTGGAGTTGCAAAGACTGGATTAGAACTTAAGGCGTTGATGCTATAGTAGCCATCTCTATCCAAGTAAATGCATCTTTCTTTATAAGTTCTGTCAAGGGAGCTGCAATCTTTCCATGTTCTTCAAATATCCTATATGTCTCAAGAAACCCCTAAGGTGTTTAATAGTGTCAAGTAAAGGCTATTCCTTCACCAGTATTTTGAATTTTTCGTAGGATGGACCTTAAAACCCTCAACAGTTACAATATTGTCCATCCATTTCCAATACCCCGAAGGAACATTTGGACACAAAGAGTTGCTCTTGTCCCAATAGTTGTAATATTTTCTCTACATGCTGCAAATGGTCTTCCCAAGTATGACTATAATCAATATGTCATCAAAGAATGCCAAGATAAATTTTCTCAAGAGTGGCCTGAAGACAGAATTCATGAGGCTTTGAAATATAGACAGGGCATTAGGTAAGACCAAAGGGCGTGACTAGAAATTCATAATGTCCTTTATGGGTTCAAAAAACTGTTTACGGAATATTCTCCTCCCTTATGCTAATTTGATGGTATCCCGATCTTAAATCTAATTTAGTGAAAAATACATTGCCATATAATTCATCCAACAAATCATCAATGGCAGTAATAGGAAACTATATTTGATGGTAATCTTGTTTAGTTCATGGAAATTGGGGCATATTCTCCAAGCATCATCCTTATTCCTAACTATTATGATCGGAGAGGAGTAAGGGCAGGTGCTTGGATGAGTGATTCCTTGCTCCTACATCTGAGAATCTGATTTATTGCATGATCATGTCTTCCAATTAGAGGAGGACCTTTTGGTGCTTGAAAATTTATTGTATCTTTATGTGATTTTCAACATATTGGAATGAAGAGCTTGACTCTCCACTTGGACTTCCAAAGAAAAAGTTCATACCACAAAACCTATGCTCCCTTTTCGAATTATTTTCTCCTTTGATGTGAGCTTATTACTTGGAAGGAAGGGATTGCAGTCCATGCAGTTTGTATTGTCTCTTGTCTTTGGTTCATTCCAGAATCTTTTTGCCAAAGTCCATGGATATCTTTCCCAAATTCGCTACCCATTGCATACCTAACACATCTGATCCATAAAAATCCATGAGAAATAAGTTGTCCAAGTATAGTTGTTCATAGTCATCTTGATATTTGTTGCTTTCCCAATACACACGTTTCCTCCATTTTTCTGCCAGTATATTGAAATTTTATGCTTCTTGGATGAAAAGTCACATTCATCAAGCAAAATTTCTGCCAATAATGCTATGGACACTTCTTGAATCAATCAGCACCAAAATCTTTTGATTTATAATGAACCCATTCACCTTGATTGTTCACTAATTCGCACCAATGCAAAAGCCAACAGCCCAAACTCTTCTTCCTTGGTCTCATGTATGTCTTGCCCATCCTCCCCCTGCAGAATTGGATATTCTTGAGGACTCTCCTCATGCTTTTGTTCCCCTTCTGTGGAGAAGTTCGTTTTATCCTCACATACAAGTCCTTGAAACCATTTCTCTTTACATATAAAACAAATTCCCTTGGCAAACTCTTGTTGCCATTCTCTTAGGTCGTAGTCACTTCTCAAGGGAAACCATTGGCCACACACCCTTGTATTATATGGATGTCTTGTTGGAAACCATTGCCTATTAATTTTATTCTCAATTTCCCTTGCTAGTTTTTCTGCTTGATTAAGAGGTTATGAGTCATGCACCTCCAATTTGGCCTGAATTTCTTCTTTCAATCCACTCCTAAATGTTGTTAGAGCAATTGGTGGTTCCACATTACCAACAAAATTTAGGATACTGAATTTCTGTGTTGTTACCTAGTATCCATGAGTTGGAAGAGGTAGCATGCAGATTCTCCTTTATCAAATTTCTTCAATAACATTTGCTTGAATTCTGTCCATGATGATTGCTTTCGTCTTTTCTTAAGTACCCACACGATCCAACTTACTACAATATTTTTCAGGTAGCCTATTGTCATCAAAAGCTCACTCTTTCTCACTCTTTCTAAACCTTATAATACTTTCCTACAAGGTTTATCTTGGAAATCCATTCACTTGGATTTTCAACCATGGAAGTAGTATGATATGTCTTTGACATTGTCATCTTAGGTGGACAATATCCCATGCATCCTCAACATCAACATCTGATTCGTGATCTGAATTTGACTCATCATTATACGAGGATGCCTTATGTGTAATATATATGTTAACATAGGTTCTCCAACTATAAAATAGCAAATTCTAAATGCAAAACTAGTCCTCCAAAGAAGTTATAAGCGCCACTTTGAGAGGATAGTTCTCCAACACTTGTTTGTAGATGGTGAAAGAAAAACAAAGTATTTTGATGACGTCCTATTGATCTCATCTCCAATCCTATTAATAGATATCCAAATGATAAAAAATAATTAATAATTCTTAAGGGCCAACCTAACCCTAATCTCAGGAGTTGAATGGACATAACCAAAAGCCTCAATCCAAACCCAAGGCCCAAACTAAATAAAATAGAAGATATCATTTGTGGCTGTATTAGGCCTATTACACTCTGGCTTTAGCATTTTATTCAACTCAATCTGCCATCTCCACATTTGATTGGCCAGGGATTTTACTTTGAATGTTCTTTACTTTTCAGCATTGCATTTGTAGGGGTTAGAAGTGTTCCATTTAGTTTTTCATAACTTTAATCTTTATATCTTGCTTGTGTATCTGTAAAATTTTATTTGATTTAAGGATTCAAGATTTTATTTTCTTGATGATTGCCTCACACTCCTATGCACCTCATCTTTCACTCAATTCATGGTAGCATTTCTGATTTTCTTTATTCTTATTGTCATCTCATCTTGCATACCAACTGGTTTACAAAATTTTGAGTCTTGCTTTCTCTATTTACTTGTATGTTTTTTGTTTGATAAGATTAAGGTTTCCAAGTTCACTCTAGGTTGCATACCTTTTTCTTGTCTACTTTTTGCATTCAGATTACATTGTAGTTAGCATTGCAAGTTTGATTTCTTCACCAAATTTTATACACAACTGCATTTCCAGTTTGTTTTAACTCTGCAAACATTCATAAAGATCCCATAGTTTTGTCCTCATTGGGCATTTGCTTGTTTTGAAAGGAAGCTAGGTACGCAGAAAAGCTTCCAACACTAATCTATCAGAGAAGAGAATGTGCAAATTTTACAGTTTCAAACCTTTATTCAATTACAATAAAGAAGATGCACATAACAAGTAAAGATAAACAACATCAGAGATACACTAAAACCACATAACACCAAGTATACTTGGGGAAAACCCTTTTGGAAAAAAAAACCCACACTCCAAAAGCCTGAAAATGTATTATCTGTAAACAATGGTTACAATACACTTGTAGCGCAAGCTACTACAAAAGTTTATTTGTGTTACAATTCTAGAGTAAATCCGACAGCATAACGGTATCTCAACACAATTTCATACAACTCCAAAATACACAAGTGCTCAATATATAAGAGCTTACAATGCATAAAATAGACCTTTCTAAAACAACTGCCAAAGGCTGAACGTGCAACATGGAAAGCGCCAAAAACACTGCATAGGCATAATGGTAAGTTTCCAATTGTCACCACATGCCAATCTGCAAAATCTGCACTTGCCAAAATAACTACATCTTGAAAATTCACATTCCATGTAAACTCAACACGAAAATAGAAAAATATCTTTTATGCACAACTCCACTTATAAAATCAACTTTCCAACTTGACTCCTCATCCGAATAGAAACTGCAAGTTGTAACTCACAAAGACAAAGTGAGAAAATCAGCAACATTTAATATTTAGAAAAATCAAATCTATGGAGAATCAAAGGTTGAGACACCTTTTTCCTAACATTCTCCCACTTGTCGAACACCTTTGAAGAGCCAATGAAAGTAATAGGATTTAACTGCTAGAAGCCGTGAGGCCCATAGACTCTGAACACCATCTGAACTTCTCTGTGCTCATCGACTTTGTCAATGTATCTACAACATTCGTCAAGGTGTCAACCTTCTCCAACTTCACCTTTCCATCTTCCACCATATCACGAACAAAATGAAATTGAACATCAATGTGCTTTGTTCTAGCATGGAAAGTAGGATTCTTTGCCAAGCAAATAGCACTTTGACTGTCACAATAGATAGTAATTTTCCTTGCATCAAAACCAATATTAGAACACAAACGCTTAGCCAAATGGCTTTCTTGCAAGCATGAGTAGCTACCATGTACTTTGCTACTGTAGTGGACAAAGTGACTACAACCTGTCCCTTACTCATCCAACTAATAGCACCACCATACATTGTGAACACATATCTACTGGTGGATCTTCTGCCGTCAATATCACCTGCCCAATCTGAATCCACATATCCACGAATACTCACTGAGTGTCGAGGTCCTATAGGATAACCATGAAAACATAAGGAATACTTGGAAGTACCCCTCAAGTATCTAAACACTCTCTTCATTGCATCCTAATGCACCCATCCAGGATTAGTCATAAATCGACTAAGAACTCCCACTGCTTGGACAATGTTTGGCCTTGTATAGACCATAGCATACATCAGACTGCCAACAACACTCGCATATGGTACTCTAGTCATGTCCTTCATCTCAGTAGGAGATTTTGGACAATCCTCCACAAAAAGCTTCGACCCTTGCATTACAGGAACAACTACCTGTCTTCAAGATGTCATGCTGAACCTCTTCAACACTATATTCACATACTTGCTCTGGCTTAACCAAAGCTTTCTATTAGCTCTGTCTCTTCTGATCTCCATCCCCAGAATATACTTCGCTGCACCTAGATCCTTCATCTCAAATTGTGCTGACAATTGAGACTTCAAATCTGAAATCAAACTGTTACCATTCCCAAAAAATAACATATCATCTACGTACAATGCAATTGTGAGAATACAAGCATTATCAGATTTGTAATACACACAATGGTCAGATTTAGATCTCACAAATCTCAATGACAACACATAGGTATCGAACTTCTGGTACCACATTCTAGGAGACTGCTTAAGACCATACAAAGACTTTTTCAACTTGCAAACCAGATTTTCTTTACCTTTGACCACGAAATGCTCTGGCTGTGACATATAAATCTCTTCCTCCAAGTCACCATGAAGGAACACTATCTTCACATCCATCTGTTCCACTTCTAGATCATACGTTGCTGCAAGTGATAACAGAACCAAATAGATGTCAGCTTCGCAATAGGAGAGAAAATCTCACCATAGTCAATTCCCTCCACTTGAGAATACCCTTTTGCGACCAACTGTGCCTTATACTTCTCAACACTACCATCTAGACCAGATTTTCTCTTGAACACCCATTTACATCCAATGGGTTTCCGTCCTTCAAGCAAAGGTACCAGATCCCATGTATCATTTTTCTTCAATGCAGCCATTTCTTGATCCATGGCTTTCATCTAGGAATCTGCATCACTCATACCCATAGCCTCTCTAACAGTCCTAGGCTCATCAGTATTAGCAATCAAAGCAAAAATACAACCAGAATCCAACAATGAATAACCAAACCTTTTAGGTGAATATCCAAACCTATCAGATTGCCGCCTATCTCTCATAGACCTCCTTACTTGCTGAGCTTGAGGTTCTTCTTCTTCTTCAAAACTTTCAGAGCTTCTCAAGCTCTCCTCATCATCAGGTCCATTTTGGGCTTCAGGTTCAACTTTCTTAGAGCCAAGAGGAAGCTGAACCACGTCTTCTTTCTTTTGTTCTTTTGTAGGCTGTAAAACAGTGGAAGAAGGTTTCATCTCTCTGAAGATAACACTTTGACTATAGAGAACCTTTTCAGCCATTGGATCCCAAAACTTGTACCCTTTCACACCAATACCATATCCGATGAAGATACACTTGAAAACCTTGTTTTCCAACTTCGACCTTTTCTCCCTTGGCACATGAGCAAATGCCTTGCAACCAAACATACAAAGATGTCTCAATGAGGGCTTCTTGCCCGACCACACCTCCATAGGTGTCTTATCAACAAGAGCTGATGTAGGAGATCTGTTCACTAGATAGCATGCAGTGGCAACAACTTCAGCCCAAAACTTTTGTTCAAGGCCAGTTGTACTTAGCATACTCCTAGTCCTCTCCATCAATGTCCTGTTCATCCTCTCTGCAACTCCATTATGTTGAGGGGTATATGGAGTTGTCTTATGCCTTTCAATCCCATGTTCTTTACAGAACTTATCAAAATCTGTGAAACAAAACTCACCACTGTTGTCAGTCCTCAAACACTTAATCTTCCTACCAGTTTGATTTTCTACCAAGGCCTTAAACTCCTTAAACCGACTGAAGACTTCAGATTTACTTTTGAGAAAATAAATAAATGCCCTTCTACTATAATCATCTATGAAAGAAACAAAATATACAGATTTTGATAATGAAGGAACATTTACAGGACCAAAAACATCAAAATGCACATAGTCCAAAACCCCAGAAGATTTGTGAGAACTATGATAAAATTGTACACGGTTTTGCTTTCCATAAATATAATGTTCGCAAAAATCGAACTCAAGATTACAATCATCAAGCCCCTCAACAAGGCATTTATTTTTCAGGGTTCTTAAACCCTTTCCACCAATGTGACCAATTCTTTGGTGCCAAAGCATTGTCTTCTCAGCAGGTAACTTCATCTCCAAAGCATGACACCCTTGGGTACCTAGAAAGCACGACCACCATCGGAAGTAGATGCAACTTTCTTCTTTGCTGCTAGTTCCAATGGTGAGGATAGTGACTCAGAAGTTCTTTTCTTCTTTTCCACAAAAGAACTATTGCACTGAACTGTGCATGCATCCAGCTGAAATAGAGTGCCTATCCGAACACCCTTAGCAAGCACCATATCTTCTCTTGTCATCTAAGATCTTGCATCCTCCATTCGAGAAAACAACTTGCACACCCACATCATTCAACTTACAGAAAGAAGATTTTGTGCCAAACCAGGGATATGCAGGACACCATCGATCCCCTCAGTCTACCATCTGGGAATCTTATCTTGACTCTTCCACGACCAACAATATTCAGGTGAGAGTCATCACCCAAGTACACCTTCCCACCATCATAACTTTCATACTTAGAAAACCAATCTCGATGTGAAGTCATGTGGAAAGAAGCACTAGAGTCTATCAACCACACATCTTGCGATGCATGCATTGCCAAGGCAGCGACAAAAGCATCTACATCATCCTGAGAGGATTTATTAGATTCAGAATCGAAGAATGCCTTCTTTTTCTTCTTTTTCTCCTCCTTACAATCTTTGCGGAAATGACCAGGTTTGCCGCAATTCCAACATTTCGCCTTGGTCTTACTAGGAGACTTAGATCTCCCACGAGATTTGGATTTTGACTTTTCTTGCTTCATGTTCTTCTTTTTTCCTTTTTCTTTCATTCTTCCTCGAACCTCCAAAGCCTCCTTAGCTGTTTCAGAAGATTTTCTTTGCATCGCTTCAGATAGCAATGACGCAACCACTTTATCCATCTTAAAGGTGGTAGTGGTACTTCTAATGGCCATGACAAGGTGGTCCCAAGAATTTGACAGTGAGCACAACAAAGTCATGCAACAATCCTCCTCCATTTTCACACCAATAGAGTTCAACTAGGAAACAAGCATGTTGAATGCATTCAGGTGATCTGCGACAGATCCTCCTTCCATCTGCAGAGAATACATCTTCTTTCGCAAGAACAACTTATTTACCAAGGATTTAGCTTGATAAATTTGAGCAAGTTTCTTCCAAAGAAGTGCAACAATCTTCTCTTCATGAATGTTTAGGAGTACTGAATTAGCTAAACAAAGTATTATCAGATCCTTAGCCTTCCAATCCATCAAATCCCAATCTTCTTCTTTCATGCCCATTGGCATAGTTCTAGAAACAATTGTCCACAAGTCATGGTCTACAAGCACATCTTCCATCTTGAGCTTCTATAGCTCAAAGTTTCCTCTGTTAAACTTCTCTATCTCATTTCTACTAGATGTGCTTGCCATCTCCTTCATGTAACAGGGTCAACACAAAATTTCTGCAATAGGCTCCCACTCAAATAAGATCAGTACAAAAAACCCTTTAACCCACAATAGGAAACATAGGTGATCAAGCTCTGATACCAATTGAAAGGAAGCTAGGTACGTGGAAGAACTTCCAACACTAATCTATCAGAGAAGAGAATGTGCAAATTTTATAGCTTCAAACCCTTATTCAATTACAATAAAGAAGATGCACATAACAAGTAAAGATAAACAACATCAAAGATACACTAAAACCACATAACACCAAATATACGTGGGGAAAACCCTTTCGGGAAAAAAAACCCACACTCCAAAAACCTGAAAAATGTATTATCTGTAAACAACGGTTACAATACACTTGCAGCGCAAACTACTACAGAAGTTTATCTGTGTTACAATTCTGGAGTAAATTCAGCAGCATAACGGTATCTCAACACAATTTCATACAACTTCAAAATACACAAGTGCTCAATATATAAGAGCTTACAATGCATAAAATAGACCTTTCTAAAACAACTGCCAAAGGCCGAACGTGTAACATGGAAAGCGCCAAAAACACTGCACATGCATAATGGTAAGTTTCCAATTGTCACCACATGCCAATTTGTAAAATCTGCACTTGCCAAAATAACTACATCTCGAAAACTCACATTCCATGTAAACTCAACACGGAAATAGAAAAATATCTTTTATGCACAACTCCACCTGTAGAATCAACTTTCCAGCTTGACTCCTCGTCCAAATAGAAATTGCAAGTTGTAACTCACAAAGACAAAGTGAGAAAATTAGCAACATTTAATATTTAGAAAAATCAAATCTATGGAAAAATCAAAGGATGAGACACCTTTTTCCAACATGTTTGAGTATCCTTTTTCACTCATTCTTATCACATTTGCTGCTTTCAGCCTGTTTATATAACTTTGTGGCCTTAACATTGGTAGGAAGCAATAGGAATCATCATTTTATCTTTCATCCATACATAACTTTCTTGATTTCCTTGGCATTTTCCAACATCTTTACATTGTTCTTCATGTTATTTGTCTTCATAGTTTACTATTTTAGTGATGCTGAGTTCTTTCAATTGCCCTTGATCATTATTCAACTTATATATTATGCATATCACATTTTTGAATTAGAAAGCTCCCTCTTGCATGCTGCATCTTAGGGCTCTGTTTTCACAGGATAGTGATTAAAATCTGATTTCAGGTTGGTTTCTTCAGTTATCCATTGGTCATATTTCATCATCTTGAGCTTTCACATCACTGGTAATGTTCGTAAGGATTCTTTCTTCTTGTTTCAGCATGGCCTTAGGCATCTAAAATATATAATCTGTACTTTGGGATCTTTACAGGCTTGCTAGCTTTGCTTTCTTGCATTTGCACTAGTTTGAGACATTAAAGGAACATTATGTTTGATGTTCGTGTGTACTTTCAACTGATTCTTCTTCAAATGGATTGCACATGAGCTTGGCATAGACTGTTAAGATTCATATTGATTACATACTTCGAGAAAAGACAAATAATTGGCCATTAGTTGCATAAACCTGATTTTGAGTGCATAAGTTTTGTTGTATCTCATCCAGGCTTTCATAAGCATTCTTGAAACCTGTTAGTGTTTTAATCTGTCTATTTTAAGAAAACACAAGACGGACCAGTGTGTAAGAATAACCTTTTATTCACATGAGACGGGGAAGAATCTCTCTCATAAATAAAACTAAAATCCCTAGAACTGTAAGAAATGGAAATCTCCTGTCTTTTTGGTTCTTGGTAATGGGCACACGGTTTGTCAGCACTTTACTCAAAATGAGAAGTTTTTACATCTGTTGTCTCTAAAGCAAACAACCCACAACAACCAACAAACACTTATGCCTTTCCAGTTAAACACAAAAACTAAAAAATGTAAGTACAAAGTAAAGACTGGATTGGAAATAAATACAAGATTTTGTAAACTAAATAAATGAAATTACATACAAAGCTAAAATCACCATTTCAATGAAAACTGCAACACAAATCCTGCAACATTCAATAAAGGCTATTTAATTCAACAAAGGAATACACACAAGATTACACAAAACAACTTGAAAAATTATTCTAGCAGCAAGTAGGCATAAACTTACTATTAGCTTTTTAAGTGCATAAAACCCTTAAGTGCTTACAATATTTGGCATGTGATAAGTAAATTAAAAATATGCTGAAGTTCCTACACTAAGAAATAGTTTCTTGCAATCAAAGCAATCTTAAATATAAGATTGTTGAAAACAAGAAAGCCCCAAATAGACCTCAACTAAATATATCATGTCCAAAGATAAACCTTCTAGAAGGTCATCAAAGAAAAGCAATTCTTCAATAACAGCTAAGACTAAAAAAAAACTAGTCTGGTGCATGAACCCTTCTTAGTGAACCTGATGCAGGTCCCTCATTCTGACTCTAACAAATCCTCAGAAGAAACTTGAAACCCTAACAATCTTGGTGACTTGAATCTGACTTATTCTCAAAAGTGCACTTGTGAAGCCTTTTCTCCAAATACTTGCAAATCTTGATGCTTTGGAACCCTAGATTCTTTCAAAGATGACTCCTTACAATCTATCATTGGCATAGCTACTTGACAAAATGCATGTTTGCAAAATCCTTAGGCACTATGTAGAAGTGACTTCAAACCCTAACTGTGTCAACAAATTGCAACTTGGTATTGTGGGAATCCTAAGGTATGATTATGGTGTGCGTGTCTGCCTAGAGTGGAATTTATGTTTGAAGTTGGTCAAAATTTTCAGCCTGCAAATGTTATGGTGTGTGTTGCTGTTCCTAGAGATGTATTTCTCATGTCTGTAGGAACTTTGACATATCTCCTCTCAAGAAGAAACACCAAAACTGTTGCATGTTGCTTTAGAACGAAAACCAAACAAAGATATAGTTTCTGAAACCAAAAGTACAACTTGAAAAACCTGCTAAAAAGAGATGTTAACTTGCTGGAAAATTTTCTTCTACGACACTTGGAATTGGAGCAAACTGCTGAGTCCAGGTGCTCCTGGTGTGAATACTTGCAATAGTAAATAACAGGGCTCCAAACTTTCTGGGAGTCTGAAAACTTGCAACAACGTTTTGAACAAAGATCTCATGTCATTCTGAACCTAGACGTCCCTTGTCACTGCACATGCTCCATGACCTTTTATGTTTTGGAATTTTGTCCAAAACCTTGTAAGGCGCACGCTTGAGGCACACTTGGAATTTTTTTTTTTCAGAACTTTTTGGGCCAAAATTGACTTTCATGATCATGATAAGCAAGGATCTGACACTGATTCACTAGGAGACAAGAAATGACTTTTGAAAATTGACTCTCTATGATTTTTTTATATCAGCAAAACATATTACTTGCTGATCTTAGTTATTATATATCAAATTTTATATCTAGATTCTAGAGCGATTTTTAGCCTGCTAGAGCTAGTTGCACATATATTTTCTTTAATCTTTTGTATCTAGGATCATTCGCTTAGTTGCAGGTTTTATTCTTCGGTTTTCTCGTTGGCTGTATATAAAATATAAAAATAAACTAAATTTAATGAGTATGTTCCTTACTCTTCTATGTCATCTTTGCAACCATATCCCAGGTTGCTTGCAGTTCAAAAGGGAGCTATGATTAGTTATTGTTTCTTATTCATTTCCTTGTTTGTTTTAGTAATCTGGCATTCATAGGATGTTTGTTTGCTGGTTTCTTTGTCTTAATTTGCTGCTTGAGTTTATGTTGTGTGTTGGTTGTGAGTCTTGTTGTTTAGATTATTTTACTTTCCTGCAATTAGATTAGATATTTGAGGGCACTGAGCTACTCCAAGGATGTGCTACCATTCCCATCCAGCTTATCTTCCAATCTGGTCTTCTGTAGGATTTGCCTAAAATTCTTATTTTCTCAATTACCTATCAATTTCTTGTCAGTTTATGACTAAAGTTGATCAATAACAGCCCCTCCGAGTTGGGCATTTACCTCATGTGAGACAACACAACTTTATCTATGAGGCATCAATCCAAAACAGTTCTAACCAACTGCTCTTCATTCCATCCAATCCACTTCCATTCCTCACCTCTTCATCCCATCATTCCAATTCCTCAACAAGCAATTTGAAGCAGCCAACCAATATTAGGAACAAGGAGCCTGGGAACAGGGACAATGGCAACAAAACTGTTGGAGTTCTAATCTTTTTCAACCTGTAATTTATGAAAGTTGTGTAGGTTGACTTGAAAATTTTCCTTGCATATAGATTCCCATCATCAAAGAATACAAAATAGAGTTTGTGATAAAGGACCATTTCTTGATGAAGTTTGTGTAGACATTCTTCTTGTTGATTCTTGTGGTGTAGCATTTGGAAGCCCCTATTTGTATGAGAGGGATGCAACCTTCATTAGAAGGGCAACAATAGGTTTATCAAAGAAGAGAAAGGCTAAATCATCCCTTTTAACAAGGTAAGACCAAATTTTCTCACTTTTTCTCTATCATATTAGCAAATTAAGCAAAGAGATTCAGAAATGCTATTGTTATCATTGTGTTGCATGCGTTGAGAAACAAGGATGATGAAATATTTCAATTTGATTCTACTAAAAATATGAAATGCAATAACCAAGAAGAACAACAAATAAGTGAGTACTTGTAGTCCTTTTAGGAGATATTTCAAGAATCTAAGGGCTTTTCAACTTTATTGGAGAGGCATTGAGCACAAGAGGCATTTGTAATTTTGCACTATATGCCCCACTTCCAAACATTGGGCTGTATAGACAATCTTTATGCAAATGAAATGAAGTGAAGAAGCAACTCTTAGAGCTTATTGAAGTAAGGAGAAATCAGGCTTACTTCATCTGCATGTAGGCTCCCTCTCATGAGTGTGCCAAAGAAAGTTGAGACGTGGAGTATTGATCATGGGGCCTTAAAAAAAACATCACCATAGACTTACTTCATCCCCATGTGGGTTACCTCTTGCCAGTGTGCCAAAGAAAGATGAGACATGGAGTATTGAGTATGGGGCCTTAAAAATATCACCATAATTTTTTTTAACTCATTTCCATGCATAGTTGACTTGTTACATTAGTTTCTACAAGCAAGGAACTTCAAGTTGAATCCAAATTCAAGCTCCTACCAAGTTCGTGTGAAGGAGGATGTATGGGAATCTGCTTTGAAGACAAGACAAGGTCCATATAGATGGTTAATATTGCGTATTGGGTTGTTAATACACCTACTGCATTCATGAGGTTGATGAACGATGTGCTTAGATCATTCATGTATTCTTGCATGATAGTGTACTTGGATGACATTTGAGTTTTAGGCAAACCTTATGAAGAACACCTTGTTTGGTTGGGAAAAGTGAGGCTTAGTATTCAACTGGGGTTAGTCACCTTTCCACTAACAAAACATTAGGGAATTGAAGATGGGAAAGGATATGAGATTAACTTGCAACCTGAAAGGTGAGTCAACCACTCCTTGATCTCCAATTCCCTTTTTTGTGGGGGTTGAGTGGAGTGATTTGAAGATGAAATGCAATGATGCAACTAGCTAATTATGAAAATGCACTATTTTGATATGAATGCAGTCAACCTAGAAACTGATAATGGAATTTAATGACAAAAAATGAACAGAGCAGACATGTGTGCACTTGTGATTTGAATTTGAGCTAGAGTTCCACGGGGACGCGCCTCTCATCCCCCTCCCGCCCAAAATCTAGCCGTCTCCTCGACCCGGACGTTTCAGAGACTTGGGGACGGCTAAGAAACGTCCCCCCGCCGTCTCCCCACTGTTGCCGAGACTTGGGAGACTCCAAGGAAACGACGAGGACTCCTGGACGTCTCCGAGACGTCTTGGGGACTTCTAGCCGTCCCTTGAGCATCTCAAAGACGCCCTGGAGTCCCCCATGTTGGGGCGTGTAGAAAAGCAATTTTAAAAAAAAATTCTTTTACTTTTCTAGGAATGTGAGCCTTGGGCCGAACCCTAAAGGCTTGTGGGACCCTTCTAAAAGCCTTTAAGCTAAACAAAACACTCTCATTCTTCATTTTTTTGCTCGCATATGCCATTTGATGTTTTGCAACAGCTAGGTGAAGAAGAGAAAAACCAGTGAGAAGAGTGAGTGAAAGAGTGATGAGGAGTTTGGGGATGATTAGAGGCCTCCCTTCACTACATTTTTGCATTTTGTACTTATCTTGATATCAATGTATCATGCTACTCATTGTAATCATCTTTATGATATGATATTATGATGTGACATGTCATATTTTCGATATAATAGAAATCTCAAATTCGACCTTTTCATTTGTCAAATTTTAATATTTTATTTACTTTAAGTCTTTTAGTAATAGTATTCAAGTATTTAAAATGTTAGTATTTTCAATTTTGCTATTTTACTAATTTGCCAAAGTTTAATTTGAAATGTTATTCTTAAACATCTTTTTATAACTAGTTATTCAAGTACCATAAGTATATCAGCACCGCCTCCCCGCCACTGTCCTCAAACTTAGACCCTTTGTCCCCCCATCCCCAAAACCCATCCCTGACAGGGGACGCATCCCTGTTAGGAAACTCCATGGAACACTGATTTGAGCTTGATTTGATTGGACAAGGGCGCCCTAGATTGGAGATCTGAAATTGAAATATGCTTTCATAGTCCTCAAGTCCTTGGTCTATGGCTTCTTCCTTCCGGATCTTGTTGTTAGATCTTCGTTAATTGCTGAGATAATTAAGTTTCCATATCTTGTCAAGTTGTAGGGATTGAATGCATGAACAAGCAAATAATCTTCAATCTTCTTCCAATCCTCTTCAGATTTGTAACCTACACATTCAAAAGGAGAAGGGTTGTGCCATATAGGGGCTTGCTTTAGTCAAACCCTGTGTTATTTCTACCTCTACAATGGCAAAATTGATGATAAAAACAGCTTATCCTTTTGAGGGACAGAGGCTAAATAATAATGGAGTAATGAATCAACAACTTGTTGTAACTCACCACTCAAATCTAATCTCCTTGAAGGACTGAAGTCATACACATCACCTCAAGGCTTGATTGCAATTTAGCTTGATTCAACTTGAAGACCTACAAGCATTAGTACTTACAAACAAAATGCATGCATAAACGTGAACAAGCTCACATAAAACTTGACATGATGTTTTGACGATGAAATGCTGCAATAATTCTTCAAATTCTGCTCTTGAATACTCTTAAGACACTTGACTTGCTCAATAGAATTGCCTCTTCCTTCTCAGTTCTTAAAATTGTGAAATACAAATACTATGCATTTATATGCAATAAATCTAATTTCCTGAAATTAAATCCTGATAGCCGACATTTACGATTTGAAATTCAAATAATAAATTGCCAACCTCGACATATTTAAATTTGGGGCCATTTTAAGGGGACAAAGTCTAGACCCACTTTTTTGGGATCCAAAGTATCAGGGGTAAAATATTAAATGCATACTTTGGTTTTTCATATTTGATTTTCCAATAAATGATAAAATGGGCCATGGAA
Source organism: Sequoia sempervirens (assembly GCA_007258455.2). Classification (NCBI taxonomy): domain Eukaryota; kingdom Viridiplantae; phylum Streptophyta; class Pinopsida; order Cupressales; family Cupressaceae; genus Sequoia; species Sequoia sempervirens. Next base: position 29,576 of record VDFB02322462.1, read on the forward strand.
TGTATAATTTAGGAAAATAGGAGCATAATTAGGTCCAAGCACATAGGAGGGAGCAAATCTAGTGTGAATTGTCAAGGGTGACAATTATGACACTACATTTAGCCCCCACTTTAGTGAGAGTATGAACTTATGCTCAGACTCACACTAAAGTAGAAATATGTCAAGAGGGGTTCAATTATCCAAATGTTGAAGAGATAGGATGACAATGAATCTAGGGGGAAGCGCATAAGCCCCCGGGATTCAAGATCCCATGGCAAACCAACATAAAGACAAAGGAACACACATGTATGAAATGCAGCATGACAACACAAAACATACATGACAAAAACACAACACAAACACAATGCAAGCAAAAAATGCAAATGCAAATGCAAAAAGGAGGGTATGACAATCACAGACTAGAAAGTTCCGCAAAAATCTTACTAGGATCCATACCCATGACGTTCATGACTCACAAGCTAACAAAGTTTGATATTTTCTAGGTGAACTATGAACCAAAGGCACCATGGGTTAGTGAAGTTTGATATTCACTAGGTGAGCCTTCTAAAAGGAGTAGCAAAATGAGAAACACACAAGGGCTAGTGAGGACAGGTTTTCACTAGATGTGTACCCATGCCAACCATACCAAGAATTATAGTCCCAATAATTCTGATAAGGTGCTACACAAATGATCAAAATGCCAAGCCAACACATCACTAAGTCCAGCGTGTGTGAACAAAGTGAAGCACATAATGGAATGTATGCCCCCACCTTAAAGTAATTGCTAAACACCAAGTTGTGAGCAATTGCTTTAAGGTAGAAAAATGATAAATGCAATATGATAAGGTGATGAGAGATTATTTGGAAAGCCCTATGCCAATGATATGTTTCCAAATAAAGTTAGCTCATAACAAGGGGTTGCCCCCAATGCAATGCCACAAACAATACAAAGATGATCACATAAGGGATCCACAGATCTAGGGTTAGTATAGATCTTTGCTACAATATGAGTGAGCTCGGAATTGACATCATTCCCCCAAATACTCATGGAACTACGAACATAATGGAAGAATGACACATTAAGAGAACAAACAAACTTTTGGGTCAATATGGAAGAAACCTAAATGTCTCAATGCCTTGCATCGTCCCTAAAAGGAAAACACAAGACAACAAATGTTTATGACATAGAGATGAATGGAGATACAAATAGATGAATGTCACAACAGATTCATTTCCTTTGTATCCTTGTGCCAACGGAGCAACAAGGGTCCTCCAAAGAAAACTCACAAACATAAAGACATATCAAGCAATACAACACGAGAGATCACATCATGTGCAAGTAAACATAGATAACACATAAAGCACACAAAGGGTACTACATGTGAACTAGTATAAAGCAAATTGTTTGCATCCCAATCTTGCTCATCATATATGGAAGGCGGACAACTAGCCAAAGGGACTACAACAAGTGTCGTACAAGGAGCATCACCAGGTTCAACACGTGGTGAATCACTCTCATCAAGAGGATCATCAACCCCCATCTAAATCCATAGAATTTGAGAACAACAAAGATAATTCATTATGTACTTGTTCATCAATCTTAGCATCTTCATCTTAATCCTCCAAATTTATCACAATGGGTGGTTTAATGATAGTGTCAGTTATGTGTTCTTTCATTCTTTGTTTTGGTTGAGACATGTGAGGTTCATGGTTTTGTGAAGGTGGTAGTTCATCATGGCTTGTTTGGATAGGTGTTTGGTCATTAGGTATTGTCTTATTCTTTTCAACCAATTGATGAGCAATAGCATGACGTCTATGCTTATGCTCCTTAGAACTTCTATTTCTTCTTGCACGGTTTTCAATTTGTGAAGGGGTAAGAGAGGGTTTCTCTACCATTGGTCTCTTCTCTTCTCTTAAAGGAGGAATTGAAGGGACCATCGAGGGTTGGGAAACCACTATATCCTTAGGTTTATAAATTTGTTTCTCTTTTGGGGGGACAAAGGTAATCATGTGGTTATCTCTTGGTCTCTTATATGATATTGGTGGTGGAATTGCAACATAAATACCTTGTGTACTAGGGAGGATATCGGGCTTGGACATGGGTTCATCCATAACTATGGGGCAGGAGGAACAACCATCGAAGTCACTATAGACTGCTCATCCTCAGGTGGGATATTGCTAAGGGATAATTCTGCTATGCACTTTGCTTTAAATTTTTGATATGATCTGAAAAAGAAATCTTCATGAGGTTTAACGGGTTCCATAGGTTGAGGCCAAAAATAATCCAATGAAAAGTTTCCATGGGAAGCCAAAGGTTTAAACCCACTATGATGAACTATATATATTTGATTCTCAAATGGCAACTATATGCACATGTGGACTACCGACGTGACAACATTCATGGAGCATAGCCATGGATATCCAAGCTTCACATGGAATTGGTCTGGCATTGGGATGATGGTGAATGATACATCTAGCTATTGTAGTCCAATTTTAAGTGGAAGAGTTATCGGGCCTATCGTAGGGCGAGCGAAACCATTATGAGTTTTTAACCATGCTTTCGGTTCATAAGAATCTTTATAAAGTTCATGCAGAAATAAGAATTCTTCAGTGATCACATTCTCTAAACACATGGGGTCAATGAGTATCCCCGGTATAGGTTTGTCATTAATACATTCGACGATATAGAGAAGACCATTTGGTGCATGTATAGATGCATCAATATGTGTGAAAGCAATGTTAGGTAACAAAGTGGTTTGGCCCTTAGGAGGTTGGACATCTATTGCATTAAACATATTATCTAGACCATCCTCATCATCATTCATATCATCACAAGCTTGCACAAAGTTGGATGTATGATTTGTGAAAATTTGCAAATTTTGATTGGGTGGAGCTACAAACTTGTTTCCCTTATCATTAACATCAGCCAACTGGATGTGATTAGAATCGATGGGGCCTTGTACTTGATGTTTAAGATGCATACATCGCTCCGTATTGTGTCCAGGTGTATGATGATATTGACAAAATGCTTTTGGGTTGAAGTTTGAAGGTAAAGGTTTAGTCGTGTCCATGGGTCTAATCGGAGGTAATTAGGTTAGGTTTTTACCTAGCAATTGTAACATGATCGCATGAAGAGAGTTAGGCAATTGGGTAAATTGTTTGATAAGGAGTTGTACTTATGGTTGCTACATGTGTTCCAATGTTATTAGTTGTTTGAAGTGTTATTTATCTTGAGAAAATTGTTTTGTTTCTTGAATGGTTGATAATTATTGATCAATAGAAGTTAATGAAGGTGTACCTTCATATTTACTAACTGATATTTGATAATCACAACGAGCCGTACACAAGTGTGTAAAGGATGGATACTTCATCAACAATATCTTATCTATAATGCTAGGTTGCAAATTTCCTATAAACACCCTCTGAACATCAGCATCGGGAAGACTATAGGAGATTTGTGAATAAAGCAATTGATATCATCCTATAAAATCTATTATCTTTTCCTTAGGTCCTTGTTTGTGAACTGAAGGGGAATGGGAAAATGGGATGGAAAATGCCCACTCCTATTCTCTCTTGGTCACTCAATACTGTCCTAGGAATCCAAATTGGATTGACTATCAACCCAAAGGGTGAGTCAATTCTCAACAAGGAAGACCTAGGAGGGGGTTATTTCAGCTTAAAGGGGTTCACCACCAAGCAAAAGCTTGGAAAAGACACTTTAACATTCAACTTACAAAACCTAATAATGCAAAATAAATGATGAATGCAAGTGATGAAATTATGCAACAGGAAGCTAGGATGTGTGTACCTGGGAAGTCTAGAAATGTGATGAGAATCCTAAAAATGCAAAGATGTTGTCAAAAGGTGCTATGGAGGACTAAGACACCCTTACTGTTGTCTTAGTCCCGCTACTGTTTTTTAGGGTAGATGTAGAATCTTCGGATGTTGGAACCGGATCTAAAAGAATTTCTGTAAAATAACTCCAAGAGGACTAAGACGCCCTAGGTGGCGACTTAGTCTTGTTCTAAATTTATGAAATCTCCGAATGTGGTCCCAAGGTCCAATGTTTGCACTTCTTCTCATATCTGAGATCTTGAAACTTCCAGATCTGGCCTCTGGGTGACTTTCTGTGAAGATGACAACTTTGCAACTTGACAACTTTGCACTTCAAATGATCTTGAAGTCTTCAACCTAAATTTGTAAACACAAACATGCAAGAGGAAAAACTTGTTGATTGTTAGTAAATGGGGGTTTGCCTTGGTCAAATCCTTTGTAGGTAATTAGACCAAATGATGAAATGAATGAAATGAAGCATGAAATACAAAATATGTAAATGATATCACCTTGGATGATGTCTTGTGAAGCAAATCTGCAATCTACTATGTAGTGGCCATGAAGAATGTAGATCTTGGATTCTTGGATATGATGTGAACAATGGTTGCAAATAGATCTTCAATGCTACATCCACAATCTTGGCTAAACAACATGAATGGATGCACTAAACCCTTGACATGATGCTTGAATCTTGATGATAGCTCCAAATGCTTGATGAATTGCTCTTGAATGCTCTTGTGGACTCCAATTTGCAATTAGGAATGCTTTCACAAAAGTCTTGATGTGAAAATGAATGAAGGAATCTTGTATTTATACTTATTCATGCTTAATATCCCAAAATTACACAACAAGCCAACATATGAAATCATTAATTAAAGGAGGCTAAATCTTGTCAGAATTTGAAATTACATCCCGAAAATAGCCCAATGAGGACTAAGATGCCCTAGGTGGTGTCTTAGTCCCGAGGCATGAATTTCGGGGCACAAACTCCAAAAAGGGACCTTTTTAGGTGCATTCAAAATTAGGGTCCCAAGACCTTTGGGGGACAAAGTGCCCTAGGTGGCATCTTAGTCCCGACCCAAAAATTAGGGACACACAACCAAAATCATTAAATTATCATTTATCCATTGATGTTTGTCGGGATTAGTCATAAAAAGATATAATTCATTGAGTTTGTGGATGCAAAATAGGACCAATTAAGACATAAATAAGGATAAACAAAGCAAGGCGGGCCCAAACAAGTGTGAAAATGCAAGGGTATGCATTTTACTACACTACATTTAGCCCCCACTTTAGTGAGAGGATGAACTTGATTCAAACCCACACTAAAGTAGCCAACCATGCAATCAAGAGGGGTTCAAATGTACAAATGCTAGTAAGATAGGATGACAATAATCAAGAGGGTGGCCAAGTCCCTAGGTTCAAGATCCTATGGCAAACTAACATAAGCACAAAGGAACACACTTGTGAATGATATATGAAGCCATATCCAGATCGCAAACATACACCATCAAGGACAAAAAAAGAAAAAGGAAAAAGAAAAAAAAAACGGATCAAGCTTCGACTGGTCGTCCAACGTGTTGTGGACTGGGTCTAGGCTGTTTGTCCAAAAAAGGTTTACAAGTGGAACGTGCTGTCCACTATGCAAACAGAGCGCATGCTCACAAGGGCTAGTGAAGCTAGTTGTTCACTAGGTAAGCCCCAGGGGACCATATCAAAGCCATACCTCCATGACTTTAATAAGGTACAAAAAGAAAAGAAAATGCATGCTTACAAGGGCTAGTGAAGCTAGGTGTTCACTAGGTGAGCCCCAAGAGGTCCATATCAATGTCATACCCCCATGACTATGATAAGGACAAAAAGAAAAGAAAATGCATACCCACAAGGGCTAGTGAAGCTAGGTGTTCGCTAGGTGAGCCCCGAGGAACCATATCAAAGCCATACCTCCATGACTTTAATAAGGTACAAAAAGAAAAATACAACAAGAAAGGGATGTTCAAAGGGATTTTGCTTCGTTCATGTGAGGTCTCTTCTTAGGGAACATTGTGCTTAATGTCTCCAAGAGAGGATAAATACAAGGTCTTATCTTGGGGAACATTGTACCTAATGTTTCCAAGAGAGGACAAATGCAAGGTCTCATCCTGGGGAACATTATACCTAATGTTTCCAAGAGAGGGCAAGGAAATATCATGCTCTCAGAGGGAATCAAACCCAATGACACCACCAAGAAAGGAACGCGTTGCAAGAAGAAAGAAAATCCCACAATGAAACATGAGTGTCGATGTATGCCCCCACTTTAAAGTGGTTGCTAACACCATTGTTGTGAGCAATTGCTTTAAAGTAGAAGACATGAGAGCTTACTCGGAAAGCCCTATGCCAAGTCATATATTTCTGATAAGCTACGTCATGAAATAGGAAAGAAGGGTTGCCTCCAAAAATACAATGCTAAAGATGACTCAGTATGTCACGTGCGAGCCAACTTAAGGCATGTTGTCCACATCCCAAGCTTGCTCTTTTATGCACATGAAAGGTGGTTAACTAGCCAAGAGCGCAACGACAAGTGACATATGAGGACAAGGCTACCTAACCCCTTGCCCCCACTTAGTGCAAGACAAGGATGAGCCAAAATAACTGATGAGATGAATGCTAGAGTGAAAATCAATATCAATTAGAGGAATTAAGTGCCCCCACATAAGGAAGAGTACCAAACTCCTTAAGATGTTGGATTTTATTACTCAAAGCCTTACATTCATTAGTAGAATGACCATGAACTCTATGATATGCACAAAATGACCTCTTGTAATAAAATTTCTTTCGTGTTCTTGGAGGGAGGGATATTAAACGATCTTGGAGGAGTCTCAACAAGATACTTTCTTGATCAAAAGTAGAGGATGTTTCGTTATTTTGCGACAAAGATATCTCTTGCTTAGTACAGGATGTCATACTTACATAAGACTCTTCAGATTGCGAGATTTTATTCTCTTCTTTAAAGGAAGATGTAAAATCTGTTGAATTGGAATTGTAAGTGTTTTGTGTGACGACATTGACATTAAGCGAAAATTTCTTGGTTTCTTGCAGATAATAACAATCAAGACCACTAGTGTCTATCAATTCAGGATGCACTATTGTCAAAGTTGGCTTAGAGGTATCCTTTGTAAGAGTGTTGATGTGAAGTGAAGGCTTGTTTATTTCTGTCAAAGGACAATAGCCAAGACCACTAGTCTTTTCTTGCGTTTGAGGCTCTATAGGGACACAGATACCTTGTTCTCTAGCACTACATCCTTTTCCACTATAACCAAGTTGTTTTATCATTTCATAGCCTTTTCCATAAAGTTTTTTCATCTTTTTTGGATTCGGTGGTTGTTGATAGTCAATTTCGCCAAAGTTTGTTGTGTAATTTGCTTTTTCTTCTAAAGTGGTTGAGGTGGATGCTTTTGAAGGGTCGTCTGAATTTTGTGTTGACATTGCCATCTTTTTTTTTCCCTTTTCAGAATCTTTTGTTGTGATCTTGTATTCTCCCATGAATGTAGGTTCGAAATTCAATGATCCCAAATCATCTAGTGATATCATTGAGAAGGGTTTAGGACATCTATCTTTTTGTTTTTCTTGCATGGGTTCTAGTTGTGTAATTGGCATCAATGTGTTTAAAGGATTCTCTTTGTTTTTCTCAATGTTAAAACAACTGTTTGGTTCAGGGTCAGCTTCAAGTGTGTACACTTTGTTGTTGTAGACATACTTTCATTTTACGATGAAGAGTAGAAGACACCCCATTCATTGCATGAATCCACGGTCTACCTAAAAGGAAATTGTATGAAAGATCGTGAGGCATAACATGGATCGGTGTTTCTAATGTGGCCTATCCAACTATAATAGGTAAAGTGATCACACCAAGCGGTTGTTTTCCGACATTGTCAAATCCCTTTCAGGTTGAATTTTTGATTTATCGATGCCAAGCCTATCCAAAAGGGTCACACTACACACATTAAGGGCTGAGCCATTGTCAACAAGGGTTCACTTTATCCCTGTACTTTTATATTGAGATATTATTATGAAAGCTTCATGTTGTTTTTGCACTTCCAAAGGGGGGAGTTCACTTTGGTGGAAAACAATGTCAGTGTTTATTCATTGAATCATGGCTGTCATGTCATTTGGGTTTGCACTAGAGGGAACCGCAACTTATTGCAAGGCTGTTTGAAGCATAGTGTGATAATTAGGTGAATTTTGAAGGTCCCATAGGGATATCTTTGGAGGAGTATTCTTAAGTTGTTCAACAAGATCATACTCCTTTCCACTTTGCGAAGTTAAACGAGGAGCACTAGGCAAAATGGGATTAGGAAAAGGGAGGGATGTTGAAGGTGTTTGTCTTGGTTGCAGATTGTTCCTAGTGTTGTATGTATGAGCAACGGTATTGTAACTCGATTGCTGCGAAACATTGTTCTTAGGTGGTTCAAGGATAATGATAGGTTTGTTTTGAACTTGTGGTTTTTCAGAGGGTGGATAAATGATAAGTTTAGGCTCCGGGGAGTACTCCAAGGGGTATCTAATGTGCATAATCTCATAAGACTTATCCTTATTTTCATGATCTCTTATTGAAGGGGAGTCTAATGTCACTTCATCATCTTCATCTAAGGAATTACTATTGTCAATGTTCTCATTTTCTTCCACCATGATATCTTCCCTAGTAGGAGAGTTTTTAGGAGAACTACAAACCAAATGTTCTTGACATTCAAGGATTGGTTCTTCCAAAATGACTTCATCACAAGTAGGGGAAATATCAATGGTTGAATTGTTTTGCTTGTTAATGATGTTGTTGTCTTGTTCAAGAATGTTTTCCTCATGACTTTCATTGGTTGTATTTTCTAACACCAAGGCATCTTCCTCACAACTAGGAAAGATACTAGGAGAAGAACAAATGTAATTATCATGATTATCTGTAATTTCATTCCTTTGTCCTATAATGTCTTCCAAAATAGGATAGGTAGGGGAAGGATCATAAAGAGGGTTGTCATAAATCTTAAAGTTTTGATCATCCAACACCAACATATCTTCACTTATGCTTTCATCCTCTGGAGCATTATCACAAGAGGTGAAGATGTTGGGAGGTGAATGTAGTCTAGTTGAAGTTTCAATGGTCTCTTGTTGTTTTATGTGGTCATCGTGATTATCTATGGTTATGTCCTCTTGTTCATCAATGTCTTGCCTAATAAGAGAGGTAGAAGGAGAGAAATAACTAGGACTCTCAAAACTCTCATTGATTGGTTCTTCTAACATCAAAATATCTTCTTCACAAATAGGAGAGATATTAGGAGAAGAACGAATATGATCGTTAGGATTGTCCAAGGTTGTATTCTCTTTCACTAAAACACTCTCATAGGGACGGGATATGAACTTTTTATTAGCGTGCCAAGAAAGGTAAGGTACTAACATTGTTTGACCAAAAATAAAAAACAATTTTAACCATCTCATGCAATGCTTTGATAATGTAAACAATGTGTATCCAAAGATGCAAAACACTTTTATCCAACGTATGCACAACTTTAAGAATATAAACAATGTATATCCAAAAATGAAAAACACTTTTATCAAACTTATGCAAAGTTTTATGAATGTAAATATTGTATATGCAAAAGTGAAAAGTACTTTTATCCATATTATGCAAAGTTTCAAAAATATGAGCATTTTCAGATTTAATGATGCTTGTAATTGAAATGATTGCAAAAATGAGAGCCCTAAATTGATGTTTTTTCCCTAGATGCATAAAATAGATGTTCCCGAAACTTTCTGAGCTTATAGTATATGTTACCAGGAGGCTTAGGAAGCACAAAAAAGTAGATTTAAACCCTGGAAAATGCAAACTTCAAACCCAATAGAGACTAAGACGCCAACAAGGGCGTCTTGGTCCTACTGAAGGAATTTGGAGGTTCCAAAAACTGGAACAAGCAGCAAACAATTGAGACAGGCTTTTGAGCCAAAAACCCACAGAGGGACTTGTTGATGCGTGTTTTATGACTCACCAAGCACTTTAGAATAAAGAGTCCAAAGACGCTCTATCCTCTCTTGAAAAACTACCTCTTATGCTAAGATTGCTAGAAAGGTCATACGGTAATTCCAATGTTTCTTAAGTTTGAGGATGGACAAGCTCAATGGATGATGTGATATGCTGGTTTCACAAAGGGACCTTGGATAATGAACTATTCAAAAGTAGGGATTTAGATTGATTTAACGTTGAACGTTCTTATATTTTTGGGATTTTTGGTTTTGAGGATAAAATAAAAGGAAAAGGGATGAGGGTTTAGAAACTATATTTATGCAAAACTACTTCTACGAACTTAAGAGACAAATGCTAGATAGTGAAATTTAAACCAATCTTTGTTTTGCCAAGCATAGTTACTACAACTAGACAAAGATGATGCAATCTTCAATGGGTTTACGAATGATGTCCTATTACACAATACCACCATCAATTCGAACAATGTATATAGGTAATAGAATCCAAGTTAAACAGTTTCGAAGTTCAGATTAACCTTGCACATCAAATTGAAAATCATTCAATTGAAAAAGGTATGAACCAATTTCACTATTTCCAACACTATCAATTTTTCATTCATCTAAAAATGCTAAAACTATTTTACTCTATTGAAGAAATTATGAAACCATGTGAGCTCTCAAAATAACAAATGCTCAACTCTGAATCCAATTATTATTTAAATAGCAATAGTAGCAACAATTTCATAAGTCTCTCTGAATGAATGAAATGCGTGGGGTTTATATAGGCACCCCAATTACAAAGCAACGGCCTAGATTGATTTGAGATCAATGGCCAAGATTATTTCAAGAAACCCTAACCCTAAAAAGCATAACCAACTCAAAGGACACATGGTACAAGCAGAACTAGCCACTTGGAATATGGAAAATGATGACACCCTGCGAATCATTCGAGCAAGTGGGAATCCAAAATGCGATTCCCTTTGGATTGCTCTCTAGCCGCAAATGTAAGAAATTTAGCCAACACAAAGTCGAGTTCCTCCATTGAGATACTTGGCACAGAATCCAGTTGCACTCCCATCATGTCCAAGGTTTCCAGGCATTGAGTGAAAGTACCTTCCCATCTATCCTCTTGTTTCTGAAAGTTATCCATAAAGGTCAAAAGGGAAGACATATCATCAAGCTGATTCTCTGTAACAATCTGCACTTCCTTGAAGTAAATGTTCATCACACTTTTCCTCAATCCCTCTAAATTCAAGCCATTTGCATCATGATGCTCCTGTCCTGTTAATCCCTCAAGAGAAGTGAGGATTTTGAACTGAATCTTTTCAATTGTACTTCGTATAACAGCACATTCCTCCTTCATTCCATCATATATCTTCCTTTTAGCCAATAAGGAATGATACCACCTGCTGAAATCATACGAGGCTCCTTTCTCAGTAACACCTTCTTGGACTAATATTTGCAGAGAAACTTCCTTTAAAACCTTCAAACGAGGTATTACTTTGTCATTTACGTACTGGAAATCTTCCCAATTGTCTTCAATTTGATTAACTTCAGTTATAAGCAAGGCAGATCTGTCATAAGTCTGAGCGCACTTCTCCAAGAATTGCTCCATCTGTTTTGAAATATTGATAACCCAACTCTTAGTTGCTTGACTCGTGATCCTCATAGCTTCAAGAACATCAACGGATTCCGGAGTAAGAGATGATGGCGGAATAAAAGCTTCATTTTCTTGGCGCAAAGGGGCTGTTAGCTGCTGAATGAACTCCATTAGCCTTAGATTTTCTAATTCTAGCCTCTCCTTCTTCTCCTCTGTTTTGTCGAACTTCTCCTTGATGGCCTTAGAAGTGTCTGCCAACTCATGGAAATCGTGATCTATCGTGGTTGGCCCAATGTCCAACGTTGTAACATCATAATCCATAGGAGTAATCTGACCTCTTGGTTTATCAATTTTCAGGACTGCAACTTGTAAGATTCGGGATCCTACATCATTCCTGGTAATCTGAGAATACTTCTTAGACTTCTTTGGCGTTTTAGCTTTGCCAATCCTCTCTAGGAAGTCTTGCATGCTTTCAACTGGTTGAACTTCATCTAGTGATCTAGACTTCTTCATCAAACTTTCGGTCAACCAGGCTGGGATAGTGGATAATTCCATCCCATCTTCCAATTGAACATCATCATTAATTCCTTTTAGAGTAGAAATTACTTCATCTCCCAGCTCTTCATTGTTCTCAAGTATCTTAGTATCTCCTGCGCCTTCAATCATCAACGTATCATCCCCTCCCAAACTCTCAGTGAGGGTTTTCTTTTGGAGAGAATCCAACTGTTCTAACTCTTGGAATTTGACCTCTTGCTCATGGCTTGGTTCGATCTCAGCAATTGACACCTTTTCAATTACTCCAACAGACAAGGCACTTGAAGATGATGGATTTTCAGTCACTTTCTGCTTCTTACTCTCCAATTCTCCGTCAACTGATTCTTTTTCCTCCGTGTGAAGGTTTTTACTCACTACCTTCCTCTTGCTAGGATATGAAAGTTCATCAAGACTTTCCCCAACTGCTTCCTCCTGACTTTCCTTATTGCTCAATGTGGCATAGGTAAGAGAAATTCCTTCTTTTCTCAATCTGCTGATCTGATTATCCACCCATTCCCTAGAGTATGCTAAAATATCCTTCATCAATATGTCCAAATCGGTCAACTCAGGTTGTGTCCAGTTAGGCAACAAGATAGGCTTATCTTTTTCTTGTTCAAATTGAGGATGTATGTAGTCCCCGTTGTCTTTTACTTGATCAGGTATAGGGAATAAATCACACCTTTTTACAAGTTCAATTGGAATTCTGGACCACATCTTCTTCCTGACTCCATATTCATCCACCAAGTTAGACCAATAGTCTTCAATCTGCATAACATGAAGGGACCTTTTCCCATGAACTCTTAAGTATGGGTTATAATCAGACCTTGGATTATAAGTGCCGAATTTATAAAATTGCAACTCCAACTTTGCTGCCTTGGCTGATTGTAATGAGGGGCAGACTTCTAGCATTTTCCCAATTGTAACCGGAAAATCCACTCCTTGTTTGTTCCTTTTCCCCTGAATAGAATCTACACATGCCAGTTGCCTTGCAACTTCAAGCATAACAATCTTATCTATTGGATACCGAGGAAGCCTATGCGGAGCATCTGAGAATCCATGAACTCTTATGTATGTAAAGGTCGGAAACTGGATGAACCAAGATCCGAATTTATCAAGCATCACCATAACTTCTTTAGATAGCCTCATTTGAACTGCTCCTTGAAGAACTCGCGTGATATACATAAGGAAGGCGTCATTGGTTATCTTAAAATTGTCCCTGTAATGCAGCTGGAGCTGCGGGTAACAATCATATGCTTTGAGCTGATCTTTTCGAAGTCCAACTTCCCCTTTGCAAATCAGTCCTCTATACCTAGTAAATCGTGCCAAGATATAAACCACGTAGGAACTCATATAGAAGGTTTCGGTCTTCTCCAAGTTTCTCAACTGGAAATCAATGTTATCACTTATTAACTTCGCCCAATTTACTGCTTCCATTCCCAATATGACCTCCTCCACATATGAAAACATCCATACTTCGAAGAAAGCTCCTTGAGAAGTACCCATAATCCTGTTCAGCATATGAATCATGTCACTGTATTCTGGTTTAAAATCTGTGCAAATTAATCTTTTTGGCAACTTGGAGCAATGTCTTTTGGGTTCCTTGATCCAGTTGGAATTGACTATGTCCATACAGGATTCTTTGGCTTGATCAAACATGGCCTGTGATTCCTTTTGAGTCCTGCTCAACATTTTTTGACGATGAGGGATACCAAATACCTCTCTGACTGAATCCTCCGTGAAGTATGCCAAAGTGATCCCATTAGGTGTTTTAATGGATCTTGTTTGCGGATTGTATCTTCTGGCACATTCGACCATTAGCTCACTGCACTGAACTGAAGGTGGAAATCCTGCTGCTTGATGAAGTCCGGACTTAACGATGTTAGTGGCAATAGGCGTGGGCATTTCGTTATGAGTGCCAAACATCCTTCTCTTGTGTTGGATCGCATTGAATTGTTCAAAGTTGGTATCTGCTACCTTCTTCCATTTCGAGGATAATTGGGATTCTGGATAAAATTCTTTGAGGACTTCCTTTACTTGAGCTTTTCTGACTCCACCTCCCACGTTCTTTGGAGAAGACATTGTGCCTGTACGAAGCTCAAAGTTAGAATATTTCAACAAATTTGTAAGAAAGGCGAATTCATGGTTGGAGAAATTCTTAAAATTAATTTAAAAAGAAAAATCCAGAACTTGATTGAGAAGGCTGATTAAAGAATAAATTCTTAATGAAACTTATCCGCCTTTATCATTTTTAAAGAGCTTTCATGGAATTTTTAAATAATCTTCTGGATTTTTAAAGACTTATACTGAAGTTTTCTCAAATCCAAGATGAAAAACCCTTCTCCCTTTTTAAATTCGCTAGTAATAACCTTGCAGCTATTTGAGAAATCTGGAAATGAAAGAGAAAAATCCAACTCTATGTTCTGGAATCCAAAAACTCCTTGCAGCTGCTTGAGAAAAAAAACGTCTTTAGCTTGAGAGGGCTTGCCTGTGAGAAAATTCGACTTTGCAAATAATGGAAAATAAGCTCACAAGATCATCTTTTATAATAAAATCTTTCCATATTGGTTTAGGTCGACCTCTTCTTCCATTGGGTATCTTTGCTTTAAAACGAAAAAGCAATCTTATCTCTTCTTGATTTTTGACTTTTCAAACAAGGCGTCCCTTTTTAGCTTGACAACTAAGTTTTATTTTAAAATAAAACTTAAGATATTTATTCTATCTTTGCCCTCTAGTAAAATTCGACCCTTAAGTGGACTAATCCACTTTTCAATTGGATTTTCTTTAACCTTACAAGATGCGTTTTTCCTTAGAAAATTTTCGATCCTTTCCTTGAAGAATTCGACTTTCAACTGGAATTTTCTCCTTCCTAACTAGAATTTCACTTTATCTTGAAGTCCTTGAAGTCAAATTTGAAATTTCACTTGCCTTAGTCGATTTTCATCTTCTCTCCAACTGGAATTTCGAACTTTCCAACTAGATTTCCTTGTACAAGGCGGATTTTGGCAAAATCTCTCAAATAGACGAATTTTACTTGGATTTTTCCAAGATTTCTCTTTGATGAATGGATTTCTCAAGCGGACTTTTCAGAGATTCAATTGGATTTTCCTATAGGCGCACTTATCCAGCCTTAGGCGAATTTTGTCACAATGTGCTTGCTTTTACTTGTTTTTTGAATGATTTTCTCTCTTGATGGCGCGATTTTCAATTGATTTTTCAACTTTTGCATGCGCCTTTTCCTGCTTTTCTCACTTTTGCATGTGCTTTTCTCATGATTTGCATGCGCTTTTTGATTGATTTCTTAGATTTTTTAAGACTTCTGCTTGATTTTCGCCTGCTTTTTAATTCCAAAAGTGGAAACTTTCGACTCTACTGCCAGTGAGACCTAGCACTTTCTAAAAATAGAAACTTACTAAAAATAGAAAAAAACAAAAAGCAACTTTCTAAAAATAGTAAATTCCAGATTGGTCCAGAAATGCCAAAAATGAAAAAAGCAAAAAAGCAGAATCCCTAAAAAATAGGAAGTGTCAGAATTGAGCGAAAGCATAGGCGATCCTCGTCTATTGGGTCTTCTAAGCACTTCTATGATGTTTACGTTCAGTTTCAGGCTCAAACTCCCAACTTAGCTCGGGTGATGACTCCAAATTTTGACATGAAATTCCCAGAGCGACAGAGACTATGAAATTGCTACTCAAAGCTAAACCTAAGAGCAAACCAGCGAGGGTCCCCATTTGCAATGGGGCGATGTGTGAAATAGGTCACAACAGGACTAAGATGCCAGGAAGGGAATTTTTGTCCCAGGAGAGGTTTTTGTCAAAAAAACAACAAATTCTGGGTTGTTAACAGTGTTCCCGGGTTGCCTACCCAGGGACCTGATGTTTAGAAACATAAAACTATGCAAATGAATGCAAGAAAAAGTAACTAATGATGAGTAATAGGATGCAAAGTTGAATGCAATTTTTTCAATTTTGAATACAATAACAATGTTTCTAAATGTAATTAGGATGATTGATAATGCACTTTTCAGTTTTTCAATGAGATAAAATGATGCAAGAAAGCAAAAATGCAACCTATATGCACTTTCACTGATGCAAATGTAAGAAACCCTAGATGCACTTTCACTAATGCAAGATGCAATACAAGAATGAATGCAACCTAGATCTAGGACTTTAATGGACTCCAAAACAGAAAATGAATGCTCAAAATGTTGGGTTCACCAAAATGAACCGAAGATAAAATGGGAAATGGAATGGAAAATGCCCATTCCTATTCTCCTTCGATCATTCAATAATGTCCTAAGAATCCAAATTGGATTGACTATCAACCCAAAGGTTGAGTCAATTCTCAACAAGGAAGACCTAGGAGGGGGTTCTTTCAGCTTAAAGGGGTTCACCACCAAGCAAAAGCTTGGAAAAGACACTTTAACATTCAACTTACAAAACCTAATAATGCAAGCTAAATTATGGATGCAAATGATGAAATTATGCAATAGGAAGTTAGAATGTGTGTATTTGGTAAGTCTGGAAATGTGATGAGGATCTTGGAAATGCAAAGATGCTGTCAAAAGGTGCTATGGAGGACTAAGACGCCCTTACTGTTGTCTTAGTCCCGCTGCTGTATTTCGGGGCAGATGCAAAATCTTCAGATGTCAGAATTGGATCTAAAAGAATTTCTATAAAATAACTTTGGGAGGACTAAGACGCCCTAGGTGGCGACTTAGTCTCGTTCTGAATTTCTGAAATCTCCGAATGTGGTCTTGAGGTCCAATGTCTGCACTTCCTTCTCAGATCTGAGGTCCTGAAACTTCTAGATTTGGTCTGTAGGTGAGTTTCCGTGAAAATGACAACTTTGCAATGCAACTTTGCAACTTGACAACTTTGCACTTCAAATGATCTTCAAGTCTTCAATCTAAATCTGTAAACACAAACATGCAAGAGAGGAAAAACTTGTTGATTGTTAGTAAATGGGGATTTGCCTTGGTCAAACCCCTTGTAGGTAATTAGACCAAATGATGAAATGAATGAAATGAAGCATGAAATACAAAATATGTAAATGATATCACCTTGGATGATGTCTTGTGAAGCAAATCTGCAATCTACCATGTAGTGGCCATGAAGAATGTAGATCTTGGATCCTTGGATATGATGTGAACAATGGTTGCAAATAGATCTTCAATGCTACATCCACAATCTTGGCTCAACAACATGAATGGATGCACTAAACCCTTGACATGATGCTTGAATCTTGATGATGGCTCCAAATGCTTGATGAATTGCTCTTGAATGCTCTTGTGGACCCTAATTTGCAATTAGGAATGCTTTCACAAAAGTCTTGATGTGAAAATGAATGAAGGGACCTTGTATTTATACTTATTCATGCTTAATATCCCGAAATTACAACATAAAAAGCCAACATATGAAATCATTAATTAAAGGAGGCTAAATCTTGCCAGAATTTGAAATTAAATCCCAAAAATATTCAAAGCAGGACTAAGACGCCCTAGGTGGCATCTTAGTCCTGAGGCATGAATCTCGGGGCACAAACTCCAAAAAGGGACCTTTTTAGGTGCATTCAAAATTAGGGTCCCAAGACCTTTGGGGGACAAAGACGCCCTAGGTGGCGTCTTAGTCCCAACCCAAAAATTAGGGACACAGCCAAAATCATTAAATTATCATTTATCCATTGATGTTTGTCGGGATTAGCCATAAAAAGATATAATTCATTGAGCTTGTGGATGCAAAATAGGACCAACTAAGACATAAATAAGGATAAACAAAGCAAGGCGGTCCCAAACAAGTGTCAAAATGCAAGGGTATGCATTTTACTACACTACAGTTTGCAATGCACTAAACTAGTTAATGTTACTTGAGGATCAATGTTTGCTTGAAAATGTTGAAGAAATGCATCGACAAGTTTGGTGAATGAATTTATAGAGTTATTCGACAAGTTTGTTGAAGAAATGCATCGACAGGTTTGGTGAATGAATGAATTAGAAGATGAGTTGTCCTTCTACAACTTATCTCTATATTTTTATCATTTCCTAGGTAGGGTTCACATGTCACATGTTGTTAGATCATGACACATGGCAAAATCATATTGGATTTTGCATCTCTTTCATGCCTATATATTCAAGGCATTTTGTACATTTGTAATCATCTCATATTCAATTTGGCATTCTTGCATCTTAATGATAGCATGATATTTCTGCCATTTCTCTCTTGTGGAAGTTATTTTGTCTTGTAGGTGATTCTGGGGTGTTTGAGGAGTTCACCTAAACTCCTATAGAAATCCCTCTAAATCTTTGTCCAATTGTTTTAATTTCTCATCGGGAACATGGGCAACTGCAGTCTCAATGTCCACATAAATGTTTGATTGTGAAGTTGTTATTGGGTATTGTAGGATTAGGAATGGGGTCCAAATTGGGCTGGGTATTGACAATACCTTGTGTGAAAGAGTTGGAGGACTTAGACGCCACAACGAATGTAATGATAGTGCGGGAAGCTATAAGTCTGTAACTTCGTCTCACAGGGGTATTGCAATAGGACACCAGGTTGTAAAGCTCATATGATTTTCAAAACACTTAGGTGTGCCCACTATGAACACTAAGGTACAAAACAGTCACAGCAAAACACATAGAATACAAAATTTGAGAGCATAACCACATAGAAAACACAAAGATAGATGTCTGATGAAATTTTGAGCTAAAATTAGCTAGACAGGGGTGCAAGGACACCCTTGTCTGGAAAAGTTTTATGCTAAATTCAAAGTTTCAATGTCTGTGATATTGTTTAATAGTTTTTTTCTGTGATTATGCATGTTTGATAGTGAATAATTTTCCAGTTTTTGACCAATTTATGATTATGCAATGCAAAATGCAAATGTGCAACAATTTTCAAAATGTTTTAGAAATAAAATGAAATTCCAAATGCAATTTACAGATCTAAAATGTAGCAATTGACTGGTCCTAATGTGCAAAATCTGAAAATGAAGATCTTGATGTCTTTTTGCAACAAAACAATATACTTTTTTTCACCTTTTTGACTATATGCAAAATGCCTAAATGAATGCAATGAACACTTTCAGATTTGATTTCAGATCTAAAATGATCTAATTCATATTTGTAAATGCAATTGAGATGTAGATCTGACCTATGATGACTGAAATTAACTCTATTTGAACTTAGGATGTAATATGATATGCAATTTTTTTTATTTTTTTAATGTTCTTTTGATGCAATAATGGATGCCTAAATTATGAATGCAAAACAATGCAAGATTAATCTCAAATCTAAGATGATATGCTTCGGATTTTGTAAGGTTTATAGTGTAAATCAGTCGGGTTCACCAAAATGTTTGGTTGAGAAAAGTGAGCCTTAGTATTCAACTAGGGTTAGTCACCTTTCCACTAACAAAACATTAGGGAATTGAAGATGGGAAAGGATATGAGATTAACTTGCAACCTGAAAGGTGAATCAACTACTCCTTGATCTCCAATTCCCCTTTTTGTGGGGGTTGAGTGGAGTGATTTGGAGATGAAATGCAATGATGCAACTAGCTAATTATGAAAATGCACTATTCTTATATGAATGCAAACAACCTAGAAATTGATAACCAAAGTTAATGACGAGAAATGAACAACAAACATGTGTGCACTTGTGATTTGAATTTGAGTTTGATTTGACTGGACAAGGGTGCCTAGGGCGCCCTAGACTAGAGATCTGAAACTAAAATCTGCTTTCACAGTCCTCAGGTCATTGGTCTCTGGCTTCTTCCTTCTGGATCTTGTTGTCGAATCTTCGTCTGTTGCTGAGATAATTAAGTTTTTGTATCTTGTCAAGTTGTAGGGCTTGAATGCAAAAACAAGCAAATAGTCTTCAATCTCCTTCCAATCCTCTTCAGATTTGTAACTTGCACATTCAAAAGGAGAAGGGTTGTGCCATATAGGGGCTTTCCTCAGTCAAACCCCATGTTGGTATTTCTACCTCCACAATGGAAAAATTGATGATAAAGAGAGTTTATCCTTTTGAGGGACAGAGGCTCAATAATAAGGGAATAATGAATCAACAACTTGTTGTAACTCACCACTCAAATCTAATCTCCTTGAAGGACAAAAGCCATACACATCACCTCAAGACTTGATTGCAACTTGGCTTGATTCAACTTGAAGACCTACAAGCATTAGTACTTACAAACAAAATGCATGCATAAACATGAACAAACTCACATAAAACTTGACATGATGCTTTGACGATGAAATGCTACAATAATTCTTCAAATTCTGCTTTTGAATACTCTTAGGATACTTGACACGCTCAATAGAATTGCCTCTTCTTAGTTCTTAAAATTTGTGAAAATAATATGTATTTATATGCAATTAATCTAATTTCCCGAAAATTAAATCCTAATAGCCAACATTTATTGAAATTCAAATAATAAATTGCCAACCTCGACATATTTAAATTTGGAGCCATTTTAAGGGGACAAGGTCTAGACCCACTTTTTCGAGATCCGAAGTATTAGGGGCAAAATATTAAATGCATACTTTGGTTTTTCATATTTAATTTTTCGATAAATTATAAAATGGGCCATGGAATGCATAATTTTGGAAATTAGGAGCACAATTAGGTCTAGGCACATAGGAGGGAGCAAAATCTTGTGTGAAATTGTCAAGGGTGACAATTTATGACGCTACACCTCAAAGTTGGAAAACTCGACTCGGCAAAAAACTCACCAAGCCCAAAATTGATGAGTCAACAAAAATTTGGAGAAAACTCGGCAACTTTTTCGATTTTTTTTTTCATTTTTCACATTTTTTATGTATCTGGAGAGTCTTTTGTAAAGACTCGCGAGTTTTTGGAAAAGACTCAGCTAGTTAAAGTCATAAAGACTCGCAAGGCAAAAAAACTAGCAAGTTTTTCAAGACTCGCCGAAAACTCAGCGAGTCTGCCAACTTTGACACACCTAATGTGTTTGACATGTGTTGCAAGTGTTGGAGGATAGACATTTAATTTAAATAAGAAAAAGTGTGAATTTGCAAAGTAGTACTTGGTCCATCTAGGACATGTAGTTCGAGGATATTTGAGAATTGATCTGCCAAAGATTGAGTTTCTTAATTGATTTGTGCTTTCCAACATGACTGAAATGAGGAGTTTTATGGGTGTTGTCTAATAATAGAGGAAGTTCATATCATTATTTTCCTCAGTTGTAGTACCTTTGCAAGCTATAACTGTTGGAGGTAAGTCATTTTTATGGGATTGAATCAGCAAGTTGCTTTTGATCAGCTGAAAAATGAAACTAGCAACGTATCTATTAGCACTACCTAATTTGCAAAGGCCCGTTGAGGTGTAAATGGATGCGAGAAAATATGCAATGTGAGCAGTTTTGATATGCGAAAACCACTATTTTTGCCATTCTAAACTTTTCCATAAAGTAGTCTTAAACTGTCCTATGTATGACAAAGAACTGTGTGTTCTTGTTTAAGAATTTAAGAAGTGGAAGCACTACTTGTTTGGTTAGGAAACAATTGTTTATACAGATTATCAACCTCTTAAATATTTGCAAGTGCAATTAAATTACAATAACAACATCATAAATGGATGGGTTTCCTTAATTTTATCCGGTCTTTAAATGCTAGAAAGGTGTTATTAATAAGTTGGCTGATATGGTGTCAAGACCACCTTTGATAACAACTTTAGGTCCTACATTCATTCCTGAGGAATAAAAGGAGCAGTTTGCACAAGATGCAGATTTTAGGCAGGTATAACAATAATTGCAAGATGCGAATATGATTGATTTTGGTTTCAAGGAAGTCCGTTATCTAAAAGGACTACTGTAAAAGTTTTAGTGCCAGAAATTTTTAGTTGTGTGTGCCTCAAGACAAAAGAGTGAAGCTTAAGAGAAAAATCCAGCTCCACACTATTGCTAGTCACTTGTGAGTTGCCAATACATTATCAAATTTGCAAAGTTATGTCTGTTGGCCTACTATATACACTGTTGGTTCCTTCCAGACCATGGCAGAGTCTCTCCTTGGATTTTTTGGGGGGATTGTCAATGTCTAAGAAAATACATAACTAATATATTATTATAATTGATGTATTGAACAAGATGTGTAATTGTATTGCATGCAAAAACACCACGGAGGGGCATGTTACATTCAAATTGTTTTCCACTAATGATTAGATACACTCGGGCTTTCTTAACTCCTTTGTTTCCAATAAAGATGAAAGGTATTTGGGCAGGTTTTGGTACACCTAGGAGAAGATGGATACCAAGTTGAAGAGGTCTACAACTTTTCATTTGTAAATCAATGGTTAGATTGAAGTGGTTAGCAGACCATTGGTTCTGCTTTTGAGAGGTTACAACAGGAAGCATCATAATACATGGAATAAGAAACTGAACTCATCTATGCATCCTTATACAAGCCTATATTTGGGCTGTAACTAATATGTTTGGATACAACACCACACCATCTGGTGCCATGTAATGTCCAAAAACTCAAATTACAAAATTATATCCCTTAATTTCCAAAATTAATGAATAGAATAAAATTAATTATAAAAGGTGCAGAGAATAATTAAATTACTTTCATCACTAAATTCAAATGGAATAACATACATCTACGGATCCAAGTATATTAAAACTAGGCTGTGCCTTCAGTAGATTTAACTATGTAGATTTACACATGAATTATCATCTCAGCAGTACATGTAAATTCAATTACTATAATACAAATTAAGGTAATAGCAAGATCATAAATGCGTCCACGAAGAAACCACAACACAGCTTTTTATGAGTGGAAAACCCTCGTAGGGATGAAAAACCACTCGTAAAAGTGCCTCGCTGGCTTAATGAAATGCCTCACTAGCTAAAAAATCTCAATGGTTACAAGATGCCTCACAGGCAATGATCATATTGTCTCATTGACATGACCATTCATTACACAATTCAGGATATCATATATCGCACTTAACAAAGAACATATTGAAGTTCTTTTACAAGTCACATAAATCTACAAGCAACATTTTCAAATTTCACCAATGCATCATCCTTGCATATAAGATTAAGGTATTGCCAACACTATCATGAATCGCTCCCAAGTATTTGCTAATAAGACAACTTTACCTCCAATGATCTCTCAAATATCACACAAGTACACTGGAAACCATAAACCAATCACATAAAGCTTTATGAAAATAATCCTATTATTGTTAAACACACACATGCGTATGCAATTTTAACCAGAATGTTTACTTTTGAACTCATTGATTCATAGAGAGTTCTATAATAAGAGAATAAAACTATAAAAGAGTTGAGAAGGTATAGCCCATGTTTGGATGAGAATACATATATGAGCTATTGAAAATATATGAGTATACATTCTTATGCACATAAATTTCAAGATCAACTAAGGATAGTTGGACAAATGTCAAGTTGAAAACTAAGAACTAATACTAATATCACAACATCATGCCTCATCCATACCAAAGATTTGGAAGAGATGTGGTTATACATAGGGGTAAAAGGTAACTTACCATTGAAGCAATACTATAGAGATAAGAAGCAAGGAGGAAGATATCAAGTAGACAAGCATTTAATCCAAATATGAGGAATATAGACAATCTTTAAGATCAAAATGGCAAAACAACAATACATCATTTGCAAAACAGGGAAAATTTGAATACCTATACAAGAAGAAATTCAATGCTACTGCTTCTCATGTCATAGCTAAATAACATGTAGACAACCACATTAAGTTGTTGCAAAATTAATTAGAATAATAATGGAAAAAGCATCTATTTATTGAAGCCTTAGCTAGGAAAGATGATTCAATTGCAGTGTTGTAGAGAATGTTTTAAGTTCAAATTAGTGATGCTGGTGATCCGACAGTACTCGGGAATGAAACAGTGTATAAAATAAACTGTAAAACATAATAAAAATGTTTAATTGTTTTACATGCACAAGAACTAGCTGAGTGTTCTTTCAGTCAACTATCTTGTAGACCAAGACTTTGAGTTCAATGAAAAGATTTGTCTTGCTAAATAGTAGAAATTCATGACAAAGCACATCCGTATAAAATGGTTGCAATAGACATTAAAAGAGAACAATTATCAACTTCATACATCAGTAGTATATCAACAGCACTGGCATCAATTAAAGATTCAAGGAGACAACTATTGTATGAAAGATACAGACATCTCAAGTGTTAGCCTTCTCCCCACTTATATGATACACCTGATATTACTTTGGAGTCTAAACACTTTTCCTCAAACAGAACAGTAGTTTTGTAGCAAAATTTTAATGGTCAAAGATTTTTGTTCTCCCATTATCTTCTACACATAGCTAGCTTAAGCACATTTAACCATGTCCCACTCTAATTCGCATTCACAGGCTTAAGTAGTCTACTACATTAAAGCGAATAGATTTTTATAATCCAATAAAATGGAGTCACTGTTTTTAAGTCCCTGCTAGCATTTAAGCTGCTTTGGCAGAATCAATGCTGATCATACAGGTTTGCAATCACCATCATACTTGAGGGCCATTTTAAAAGTTTGACATGAGTACTCTTATTGACACTGAATTGATAGAGTTAATAAAACATAGTAATATGAATCCATTCCAAACTCCTACAAAAGCTTATAGACTAGTCAACAAAAATTCATGCAAATAACCCTAAATATCTTAATCAGACCTATATACACAGCTGACCGTTTGGTTTATCTGGGATCTTGACAGCCAAGTAAGTTCAATTCGAGCTAAGTATTAAGTCATAATCTGGAGACCTATGTATGAATTCTATTATTAAATATCCCCAAAGAATACAAAAAGGCACAACCTAAGATAGCTAAACATTTAGGAAAGTAACATAAAAATCTAGATAGCTACCATGCTTGCTCAAAATTCAATGAAAAAAAAAGAGGGGCGACCTGCTATGGGGTGCGTTGCCTATGGGGGCAGCGACCACTCCGGAGGGGCGGCTGCCTCCAGTGGCAGCCATCCCCGTGGGATGCGTGGCTAAGGGGTTGGGGGCTATTTTGATATCTGTTACACTGATTCTAATGTTTGGAGAGATCCTTCCTCAAGCTGTATGTTCTTGCTATGGCCTGGCAGTTGGAGCGGCAATGGCACCAATTGTTCGTGTATTGCTATTGACATTCTTTCCAATTGCATACCCAATCAGTAAGCTTTTGGACTTGGTGCTCAAGGGAAAGATCGTATTGTTCTTTTACGCAAAACAAAGTTGAAAACACTTGTGGATATGCATGGAAATGAGGCTGGGAAGGAGAAGAGTTAACACATGATTAGACAATGATAATTGGAGGGGCTTTGGAAATGACACAAATTTCGTTAATTCATTGAAATATATTGTTACTTCTGAAAGGGGTTTCAGTTTGCAGTAGAATGGTGGCATGCTATGCACCCGTACTTATATATATGGATACGTATATATATATTACAAGGAGGATAAGCAAAAACAAACAGACCTGTACAGTCTTGTCATAGAATATAATACAGAAACTTATACGTTTGCACACTAAATACATGATTTCCACATATATAAGCAATTGGGGTTTTAAATGAATGAGTTCTATCTTTCCTCAAACAATCGTTTATCTACACATTTTGAAATACTTGAAATTTGCTTGCAATTGATTTCCCTCTTCTTATTGTTTTTCCTCTTTTCTTCCACCATCCTTGTTTTGCTGTGCTTCCTGGTGCCCATTTTTAGTTATATTTTTGTAGAGAAAATAAGAAAAGTTATGAAAACAATTGTGTGTTTCCGTCAATGATTTTCCTCTTTTAAAGATTTCTCCCCTATTCCAAATACCTAATCTTGAAATTAAAATTAATATTTCTTTTCATGCATAACATTTATCCACCAATAGTAATAATAAAGAAATCCTATTTTTATTGCATACTAAATATTTTATCCTTAGAAAATAATAAGGAAGTCTTTTTAATTTTTGCAATTTAAATATTTATTCTAAATAAATATTAACGAAATATCACTTACTTGCACATAAAATAATTTTTCCTAAGTAGCAAGGTATTTTCATTTAATTGCAATTAAATAACAAGCATTATCAATTAATTGAAAAAATGAATTCTCTAATTAAAATATAATTAATTCATTTTGTTTCATTGCACTTTTATTTCACCTCAAATTAATTTAATCTAACATTGTAAAATACCAACCATAAAAGTAGGGGTCGTGACATATCTGGTTTAGGGTTTTTCAAAAATAAAAATTGCAAAAAAAAACCATAATATTTTATTTTAATGACAGACATTTACATAGACACACACATACAAACACACACATGAATAACTAAAGACACAAACATAATACAAATAAATAAATATTATAAATTAGAATATAAAATCTAAAATATTTATAAATAAATATTTTTAAAGTTATGTTGTATACCCGTAGATGTATAAATAATTGAATACATGTATATTTTCATAATTGTCATATCTAGCAGTATTTGTATTAGGGGATCTTGAAATTTTGTTGTATCCTATCCACCGCTGAATCCGTCTCTATGCAACTATGTTACAGGGTTCTTTTATTTTGCCTAGAGTACCCACTCCGAGAGCGTTTGGGTTCTGGTTCTTGCTGGGGCACGTCTGGGAGAGCCTGGACACCCCCGGGTTCCTTGTGGGTCCATTCCCAATGGACCCACAGGGAACTTGGGCATGCCTAGGCGCTCCCAGACACTTTTATATTCTAACCTTTGAATGTCAACTTGCAGAGGGGCAAACAAATTCAGTTATTCTGCTGATTAATCAGATTGCAGACAGTCTGGGTTGCTAAGAAGTTTGATATGTTAACCAATCAATGAATTTGATATAGATCCTCTTGATGATTGATGAATAATTGTAATGATCTTCATTTGAATCATGACTAGAGACATATATGATATATGAGTATGACAAATGTATTGGAATTTTGAACTATCAATTGGCATTTATCTTTATAGTTTATCACTAGCATTGATCAATGATTTTAGATTTAATGATGATTGATGATTCATGAAGTATCACAGTTCATACTATCAAATGTATTTACAGTTCTGTATATTTTTAATTTTTTGCACACACACACACATATATATATAGCCGTACCCAAGGAAAAAAAAAACGCCATACCGGCGTACCCGTATCCCGTACCCGTGCCCGGTCCCATACCAGAACTGGCAACTTAGCTGTGCAACTTTGGTTTGTAATGCCATACAGGATGTGGTATATATGGATCAACATGTGAAGCAACTGTAAGATTTAGAATGCCAATTTCATCTGGTCCAAATAGCAATGAAATTGTGAACAATGGAGTGAAGATAATTAATTAGATTCTAAATTGTTGTAACTCAAAGCTGGTTATTTGCCAATTTTAGTAATCTATTTGGAAGAATTTTCTCAAAACTCAGAATGTGAAGCTCAATTCAGTACACAGTCCTTACTATTTAATATAGAATTGATAATATTCTTTGGTCAAATAATGTGTATCATATAGATTATAGTTAGGGGCTATATTTTTAACCATCATTGAGCAGGTTTCTGATTCCATTTTGATTAGCTGTGTTGTTTGAAAATGTGGGCTGCAGTCTGCACACCCTTTCCAGTTTCTCTTTTCCACACAGCAGATGGTAAGGACAAGGACTTTCAAGCAGCAGAGGAAGCTGTTCGAAATTTTCCCAAATTAGATCTTATATCATCATCTTGCATCCCAAGAGATGTAACTTCTGTTGGAACATCTAATTCTGTCAATCCAATTCAGGACATGCCTCTGGAGTCACTGAACTTGTTATATTGGCTTTTGCACCCTCGTTACCAGCTAGAACTGGTCCAGAATCCAGCAGAAGAGCTATCAATAATTTTACCTTCCAGACTACAGAGGGGATACCAAGGAAATGACTTTAATGTTGCATCTTCTCCAGATCATATTGTGCGAGTAAGATTCAGTTCCAATTATTTTTTCTCAATTAGAAATGAAGAATTATCCTAGCTATAACTAGTAGTTTTGTAAAGGTATCATGGTATTTTTTAATTTTCTATTGTTGAAATATAAGATTTAATGATAAGTATAGGTGAGAATTTGTTGCTCATCTGTCTCTTATATTCATGGTGAGCTAAGAATGTGTTATTTCTATTGTTTCTCTGATTTTATGGGATAGGGATGCAGGGACATGGGGATGAAGTTTCAGGGATAGGCAAAATTGTTCCCAAGTTTTGGGGGTGGCAGGGGGGTGATTGCTAAAATAACTTAAACA
Organism: Sequoia sempervirens; assembly: GCA_007258455.2. Classification (NCBI taxonomy): domain Eukaryota; kingdom Viridiplantae; phylum Streptophyta; class Pinopsida; order Cupressales; family Cupressaceae; genus Sequoia; species Sequoia sempervirens. The sequence continues at coordinate 57,778 of VDFB02322462.1, forward strand.
AACTAAAAGCACTGAAATTTAAAAAAGTAAATACCTTTTGTTGCACTTGCAATGGTAATCCTCCCCCTTGGTTTATGACTTTTTAGCTTTTTTTTCCCTTAAAAGGTTACCAATTTTTCATTTTTATGGACCAAATGGAGCAGGCTGCCAGTTGTGAAAAAGGGGAACGTCACCTCCAAGTCCCCAAGTCCCTAGGATGTCCGAGATGTTAGAGATGTCATCTAGACCCCAGGGACACGTCCTCATGGAACACTTATTTCTAATAATAAAGTATTATTGGTACGGTTTTCCACATATATAAGGTTGCAGTTCATAAGAGAATTTACTTTGCCTTATTTGTTTGTGTAGTTGTTGGATTACTAACAATCAAATAGATACCTTGTATATTTGACAACTTGAGAAAGCTGAATGAATATTTTGATTTCTTACTCTAACTTCTCTGAGTCTCATGGTACTTGAGACACATTTGTGTGTAGTAAAATGCTTGTTGTATTTCTCTGTTTGTTTTCCCTAGCTTGAAGTGCCTACTTTGTAGACCAGACTACATTGCTCATCCCACCTGGCAACTCCAGCACATCTTTCATCTCACTCTATATTACTTAATGGAATCCACAGCATTTAGGCTGCAATGTAAGCAGTGTATAAAGGTTTTCCAGGATGCAGCTGTACATGTAGAAAAAATTGACATCAAGTATGGAACCGTTGCCTTCCCTGTCCATGATTCCAATCTTGTAAATGCTGATTGTTTGGTTCTAGAGGTCTTCTATCTGATTATTCAGCTTCGTGTTTTCATTGAGTCCTTGCCTCAGTACATAAGCGGATAGTAAGGGGTTTGTATCCACAAGGGGCATAAAATTGATATAGTTGATGAAATGAGGTTGGTTGCATTTTTTCTGTGTTAACTGCCATCTTTTAGACAATCCTTTGGCTGTGGCTGGAGATTCTTAAATGTTGGTATGGTACATGCTGATCTGAATGGTAGAGTGATAATGACTGGACAGAGTTTTATTAAACATTCACCTGCAAGTGCTCTTTATTATGCAAGCCAATTGACGTGAACAAGAAATCTTATTCTTTGGGTTCAAGTACAAATCTATCAGAGGAAAGAGTGAAAATTTAAAGATTGTGAGCACACTATGGAATTGGACCTGGGAATCTGAGGAGTAATGTCTCTTTAATTCCACGGAACATTCTACTAGTCAAAAAAGTGCTTTAGATTAGCATGCCTTGAGTTAGAAGAGTCATAAAGGTATGGAGAATAGAACTTGTTTGACCATTGTTGCAACTTGTTGCATTTTAATGTATTGAAGTTGCCCGATCTTGGATTATTGTAATTAGCGGCAAACCACAAGGTCATAGTCTTACTACTGAATAGCCCATAATATGCAAGTCATGCAAACAAGATGTGAACTATCAGAAAAAGTGATTCCCATAAAAGAACATTGTTTTATGTTATCTATCTAGTACTCAAATTGACTGTGATTGCAAAAAAATCGACCAGTTAAGTTGTCTGTTATTTTATCATGATTTTGTGTAACTGCTTTGAGATACAACTTGTTTTCTAGGTGGTGTTGCATACATAGTAACCTTCAAATGTTATCCAATCAACAGGTTCAGAAGGGGACAAAAAATGAAGAGGATCTGAAAACAGAATTTGAAACAATCAAATCGAGTTTTGGGAGTATGTTTGCTTTTCATGGAACATCAGCTGAGAATCTTCACAGTATACTGCGATGTGGTATGTCTAATTTTGGTGTGCATTTACGATTGTGTTGGACATAATTGAAGCCTGCTTTAGTCAGTAAAAATCAGTCTTTAGTCTTCATTAGATCCAGTGCAGATTGGATTTTTCATGTTTTTGATATAGGCAATTTGATATATTGGTTAAATCTTGTCAATGTGTATGTTTATAGTTTTCTTTCTTAGAACAAACTTCATTTTAAATTACTAACACCAAAGATTTTTACATGAACCTTCAGTATGTACATATTGGAAGAATCTTAGGCAACTGTTAGAAGAAAGGGTTGCATAGCACACTTTTAAAGCTGCACATTATTTGTGTCAGACGTGTGGATCCCTTCATTTTTTTCCTTGCATTGAAGACAAAATAGTTTTCTGACATAATGATTCTTGTAGGGTTGCTGAACCTGAGCAATACAACATTGCAGCGAAATGGAGCCATATTTGGTGAAGGTACCTATCTTTCTACAGATATCAATGTTGCTCTGAGCTTTTCCAAAGCACAAGAGGGATGGAAAGATTCATGTTTTGGGAAAAAATTTAAGTATGTGTTACTCTGTGAAATTGCCAAGGGTGAGAAAGCCTTCTACACTGATAAGAGTGGGCAGAGCCTAAGAAAAGTAACCGATAGCTCTTCTTCAGGTCCTGCCCCTGGGTCATATATTGTTGTCCAGAATAGTGATTTGATCAAGATAAGATATATATATGTATATTCTGAGCCAAGACTGAAGTATGAAAGTAAGCTTGGTATTAGAACAGAAACTACCAATACCACGGCATGCCTGGAAATCAAGAGACTCCTGGGAAAACAAGATTGGTGCAGGCTCCTTATTGTGTTTTATGTTATACTGTTATTAGGAATTTCATATTTTAAATCAGTTAACATGCATGATAAAAGGCATGGTTCAATGATCTAGGCTGTATGATTACTGTGACGTAGTATATTAAGAAAGCATGAACCCTGATTTCATTCCAGAACATACCCTTAGTTTCCCTTTTGTTCTCTTAATTTCTGTGGTCAATGTTTTATCAGTGAACATTTATATCACTTAAAAGTGTTTGGTATATTGACCTTTCAGTTGTTTCCATTTACACACCGTTTGATTTGGTGTAGGTGTTAATAAATATTTGATCGGCAATATCAATATGGATTGTAGAAATGCAGTTTATGTATGCCAATGATGATCTTCTTGTTGCTTAATGTAGAAGGGCTATTTATACTCATTCCCATCCTTTAAACTGTTTAGAAGTCAAATTTCTTGGAATACTAAACTTACAATAGAATAGATGTCACAAGTATAGACAAAATATATTTATATTTCAGTAATTTCCATCTCTTGGACAAATCCACTCTGTTAAGCTAGAAGATGCTTTGGACATTACAACTAAGTACATTTTTGCAGGCAACTATTGATTTATAACCATACCGCAATTAATGAAATTCAAGGGATGGTCTCTTCTACTGAATCAAAAGCCATTCTTTGGCTTTCCTTATATTTTTAAAACTTTGTTTACGTCTTTCATTTCATATGTATAATTTTATTGCATTTCTTTTTTTTTCTTTCTGATAAATGAAAAAGAAATTTTGACAGGATGTTGAAAAAAAGTCCAAACCCCACTAACTCCATAAAGGAGAATTAACCAGTGTTCCATAGAGTTCCCTAACGGGGGATGGGGGGACATGAGGACGAGTTTCGGGGACAGGGGGACCAAGGGCTTAAGTTTGGGGATGGTAGGAGAATGATGGTGTGGGTGGGGGTAGGATGGCGTTGATATACATATAGGTACTTGAAAAAATAGTTATAAAAAGATGTATAATAATTATAATGTTGAGTTTACAAGTGAAACTTTGGCAAATAGAAATTACTAATTAAAATTTAAAATACTTAAATACTATAATACTATTAATACTACTTAACAATTAACTTATTAAGTTATTTACAATTTAACATTGAAGTTTGAACAACAAAAATGTCGAATTCAAATTTTATATTCAAGATTTCATAATGATGATTACAATGAATACAATCATGAATCATGTCAAAATAACAAAATGTAGTGAAGTGAGGCCTTTAATCATCCCCATATTGCTCATCACTAGAACTATTGGAAGTGGACAGTTGCTCAAGTTCTGCCAAACTTATACCAACCAGCCCAGTTTGTGTAACTGTAGCATTTTCATCAATCTATGTCGACTCTTTTGGCTCTACATCCCACCGTGTTGTTGGACTCTCTTTGTACACAAGTGTTTTGCAGTCAGTGAGACACAAAGCACTATGTACAACCACAAGCTTCTCTTCTCTCCTAGAGGTAAGTTTGTTCCTCTTAAGAGAGTGGATGGAGCTATAAGTAGACTAATTCCTCTCAGCAGCTAAAGAACTAGAATCTTGAGATAGAAATTGAATGGCTAGAGTGGTAGTCAAAGAAATCAATCCATGGCAATTCCACCACAAAATTAGGTCCTCCTGTGCCATAGTTCCCATATCCATCTTGGCCGCCTTAGAATAACCCCGAAGAGTGGAAAATTTTGTCCACTCAATACAAATGATGTTGGCCTCTACAGGATCATACATCTTTTCAATGGCCCTAAAGAACCCTGCGTTCACCTTAACATCATGTAAGGGTGTAACTCTAACAAGCCTTTGCATGTACCACTTGGGTTTCAATGCATATGCAACCATGTGCAAAGGAGTGTTGAGCTTTCCCATCTTTTTTGAACGATTGGCTAAATGCGCTCATGGTAGAATGCTAATGTGGGGTCCTTTTCTCGCACAACAACCTTCATTTGGCCTATCATAGAATCAGTGCACTCGTACACCTCTCCAAGGCTAGGTGCGTTGGAATCCCCATATCTAGCGATATAGAAAACTAGAGTAATGATGGAGACTGTATTTTCCATCACCCCAAAAAACATCATTCTTCACTACATCCTTCACCCTCTGCCCCTACTCTGTCTTGGACTCGGGCCACTGATTCCATTATACTATCATAACCATTAGTTGCAATGCCTCTTGCAACTCAAGCATTCTCTCCGAGAGAATGAAATAGGATGCATATATAGTCCACATAGGTTTCAAGAATTCCTTCTTAGAGAAGGTCTTAAAGAGTGCATGTGAAGTGTGGTGGTTGCAGATAAACATATGCACATCTCTAGCATCATTGACCACTACTTTGATCCAATCAATCTTTCCCATGTCCATGAGTGCATTATTCATGACATGCACACAACAAGGAGTCCACCAAATTTGTCTATAAGTTGTCTTAATCAATTTCCTTGCAACTTTGTACACATGTGTTGCATCTGTCATTGCTTGGACCACATTTTGTGGCCCAACCTCCTCAATAGTATCCTTGAGGACCTAAAACTAAAAAATGGCATTCTTGTGATGCCTTGAATAATCATTTGCCTCAAGAAAATATAGGCCCTCTAAACTTGTAGCAATGATATTGATGAGTGGACAATGCCTAATGTTCATCCACCCATCCATGACAATACTACATCCATTTGCCACTCAATATTCCTTCATTTTCTCCATTAACACATTTATCTTGGAATAGCTCTTATCCAAGATTGTGGTCCTCAATTTTGTCTCCCTTGGTGGAACATATGATGGTCCTGCCCTTGCTACCATTGCCATCACCTCTTATAATAAGACCGAGCCACATGGAATGGAATGCCATTGGCAAAGAAGAATTTTCCAATGGCATCATCTGCATCATCCTTCATCTACACATTGAATAATTCAGCTATTGGGTTAGGAACATTAGATGTAAACTTGCATTTCCCCCTAGCCCCTGAAGTAGAAGATGGCATACATGTAAATTACCTCTGCAAGGTAGAAGTAGAACCGCGTGATTGACCCTGATTACCCCTTGGCCTATGAGACAAAGAAATAAATATAGGTGCAATTGTAGGTTCATTGCCTTCACCATCAATACCCCATAGCCTACATATCTCAACCCTGAATTTTAGGTTAGTCGATGATGCCAAAGAATCACATATTTCCACACCTTTTCCTTAGATATGAAGGAGGTGGACATTAACTGGTAATGCTGCCATGAAATTCAAGGTCACAAAAGTGCCACTTCCGCAACCTTGTACCCCCAAATGTCCTAGGTCTGCTCTGTAATTTTGTTGCAAATTGTTTCAAGGGAGACTTAGGATCAAAGGGAACCTTAGCAAAATTTTCCAATATTATGGAGGGGCAATTCATATTTGTAGGTGCACTAGCCATGGAACTTGAGGTTTGGGCCACATGGTCACCCCTCTTTGCTTCTGCATTTTCATTAGTTGACGTACATACTCAAATTCAATTTCATTGTGAGAGTGAACCTCAACATCATCCTCACTCATGCCATGAGAATTCATTGTGGCACTACAATAAATAATATAGAATTTATAAGTTTATAATTCTAAATTTAAAATTTAAAATTCAAACTATGCATGCAGTTGCATAGCATAACACAAAGGATTAAGAAACAAAATTTCTTTTTATTTTCCCTACTCCAAATTGCATGAAGCGTAGAAGCAAAGGATACACAAATAAAAATATTTGTTCATAATCTTTGTCAACCAAGGATTTCACTTTTGTTTTTTTTTTTTACTTCAGGTCGCACGAAGCGCAGAAGCAGAGGATACACAAAAGTTTCATCCTAGTTTGACAAAAGTTTAAATCTTGATGACAATATGAACATTGAACATTGAACAATTAAAATTTAATATGCTATTTGCTAATGCACTTGCAATCATGTCTATGAAATTATGAATGAAATTAAAATATGAATTAGAATATGAAACTAGTTAAAAATAATAAAAAAACCGATTGTGGAATCCTGCCTCATACTTGAAAAATCCTCCTAACTTGGAGTAGATTTTCTCTTCTAAGCTTCTTCCTATTCTTCTTGCTCCTCAACTTTCTTGCACTTGCAACACTTCACTTCCATCTCCCACTTCACTCTCACTCTTTTGTTCCTCTTCAACTTTGATGTTGGAATGAATTTGTAAATGATTGTGATAATTTGAGGATGTCTTATAGGGTTTGGGAGGATTTGGTGGGGCCCATTAGCCATTAGGGTTAGGGCTTGGGTGCCCAAACCAAACATATATATATATATATAAAATTTTATTTGCACTTTTCCTCCCTATTGACCACAAGAGATGTTTGGGCATCCTTGAGATGGTCGAGGGAGTCCTGGGAGTCTCCCAAACATCTTAGGGACATCCTAGTGTTATCCAGGGCATTCTAGGTGTTTCAGGCAAAGGTGGCGTAGTGGTAGAGGGACATCTCCCCCATGTCCCCACATCTTAGAGATGTCCCCATCCCAAAATGTGGGGATTTTGGGGAGGACATATCCCCATGGTACACTAGAATTAACCCAAAAAGAAGTCCAATTTTGTGTACACAAAATGCATCCAAAATCATCCCCCATCCAACACATAGATGGGCCACATTATGAACACAACACTAAGGATCCAACCAAAATTTTCTAAACCACTAATAAGTGAGTTGTTGAGTGGATAAAACCTAGATCTTTGTCTATAATATTTTTAACTGTATATGTTATAGTTCTTCATGATTTGATTTTTTGATAATGTGTTATGGGAAGACTGGCAATGTTGCCCTTGTTTCTAGTTGGTTCTTTCCCCTTAATTTTTAGTTTCATCTTTTAACAGGGGTAAACAATTGCTTATTACCATGCTAATGAACTACTAGCAAGTGGAACATTTTAGCATACATGGCACTAAATTCATTCATGATATAAGTGTAGGCATGTATCATTGTAGTTTGTATGTAGTATTCTGAGTTGACATGATAGAGGATATCATGAGCCTCACGTAAAAAGCTTCATTTCAATTTTGTAACATCAACAATTTCTATTAATTTTTAATGCCATTGTATATAGGTCTTAAAAATGCAACACCAAATATGGAACAATATGAAACCAATTTACTTCGAATAATTCCTTTATGATATTTTCTTTGAAAAGAATGTAAATTAGAAGTTAGGTATGTACTTTTCTTCTGAATAATGTTGGATCTCTATTTTTCTAAAAAATAGAGAACAAATAACTACAAATTGGTGATCAATGAGTTAGCTCCAATTCATCTACCAACTTCAAAGAAACAAAGGAACAAAGCCCAAGGACTTTTTTAATCCTTGAGCTCTAGTATCATGAAAGATTAAAAAAACAATTCCATATAAAACACAAATATACACTTAACAATCCAAGATAATATCATAAATAAATAAAGATGTTGAAAGATATTAAAAATAATAAACAACTTTGTTATATATAAAATAAAATTACAATTTATTAGAGAAATAGTTAGAGGCATTGCTTCTATTTTTACACATCCCTATTCATATAGGGATAGGTTGATTAAAAAATAATACTAATTTCAATATAATAATTTAATATACTTTATACAAGTAAAGTTAATATAGGTAGGTTAACTATTATGTGTTAGTCACTCAAGGATTCAAGATTTCAAGATCACCCACAACACCAAAATATTCTCTTACAAGAGATAAGAACAAGAGAATAAATACGCCAATAATGAATGTAGAATATAATAGATCAATAGTGATCAATGAATATCAAATGTACAAATGAGGCTTTGCTTATAGAGCCAAGGTTGAGAGGTGGCACAAATTAGGACGATAACAAATATCTTAATCCTATGACATGAGACAACTAGGTGATAAGATCACATGTGAACAATAAATTTTTAGAAAGATTCCTAGAGTCTTAAGTCAACTTAATAGATAAACATGATGAATAGGTCATAACTAATGATTAGTTAGATAAAATGTCTTGTTCACACTACAAAGGGGAGAATTTGGATAAGAAATACATATGTTCACACTATCACCCTCCTTAAGTGCAACTTAGAAAAAATGATGAACAAATGCAAATGATATAAAGATGGGCCCTAAATACAACACAATGTTAGGTACCCATGTACAAATGTAAACTCTCACAAATGGAGAAATGAGAAAACAAAGTGGGACAAAACTTCTCAAAATAGATAAAATAAAAAATATTCTCAAAGTATGAAAATGAAAAAACTCCATGCAAGGAAAAATTCCCTCCCATAAGGGAGAAGAAGAGAGACCATGCAACCCCCCACCCCTCAATTTAGAATATATGCCAATGGTTGATGCTTGAAATTGGATGTAGAAGATGGTCCAAGATCGTCAAACAATGTTCTTCCTTTTAAGAAGAAACAAAATTGAAGGTTTTTGCATGATGTATTCCCATCCCTAAAAGGAATATAAAGAAAGAAAACTCAAAATTTATGAAGTATCTAAAAATTGCTCATGTGTCTCTATGTTGATGATGAAAGCCGCCACTACCAAATTAAGTGTTCCAAGACACACTGATGAAGATGAAAATCCATAATCTTGTAGGTATTAATGTAGAACATTATCCAAAGATGTAAATATCTCCTTTGAATACAAATATGCCTCCTCCAAATGTTGCTCAAAAGTATCCAAGCCTATGTTAAAATATGATAAATGATAGTGTGGAGAAATAATAAGAGGGTTTGAATATTTTCATAATCTTTGAAGAAGAATCAACTCCATCAAAGAGAAGATGAATACAATGAATAGTGTCCCAAATCTAAAATGTGGGACTACACAAACAAAGATGAGATGTTTGGTAGGAATATGTCCCAAGGAATTAGATCAGGAAGATTGTTGTGAACCTACTGCAAGGAATCTTTGGAAACCATGGATGAAGAAACACTAGTCTCATCAAAATCAACAAATGGAGGAGATGAGATCTCAATGCATGTCATGAGACTAAATTGTTCATCCCAAATGATGTGCCTTCACAAGATGTTGAAGTAAGAATGCTTGATGTATCGACTTATGTTGAAGTGCATAGAATCTTTAAAGGAGAAGTGTTAGAAGTCTCTATGTCATTTGAATATTCAAGTTCTTCCCATTCATCAAGCTTCATAACTATTTGAAAATAAAATGGTTGAAAATCAAGTGGTTTTAGACAATCTATAGTTGGATCCTCTAGGTATGGAAATTCATTCGTCACCATACATCTCCCAAAGTTTGGTCCAAGTATGAGGGGAAGAAATTCATGTCAATGTACTCAATGTGTCAAAAATCCACATTCTAACCAATAAATGATGCTACTTAATTGTTCTTTTGATACCATACACAGTTTTCTCAAATGATTTAGGTTTATGAACAAGTTCATAGAGATAGAGTAGAAGATTTAGCCATTTAAAATGTTTTAGTATACCATCTCGCCAAGATGTATAGTTCTATCTTTTTAATTCTATTATAGTTGGATTATTTGTGATGCCTATCATTTCTCCTCAAATTTAGTCACACACAAGACTTATTAAAAGACTAAATCCAACAAAAGCACAAGATTAACCCCCCAAATTCACTCAATCATGAGACCCCATTAATACATGATTTTGACACTTTATATGTACTGTTTTTACAATGTTGGAGTTGTTTTCCAAATTTTACAAATTTAAGATGGATAAAATATGAAAAAATAAAATATTATCTTAGAGTGAGATCCTTAAACTAAAATTATAATTTTTTAATATGATCAATACTAAAAACGAAACCCTTCCAAAAGAACAAAATTTTGCTAGGTGCTAGTATGTCCAAGTTATCCACCAAAATGTAACTATATGATAAACTAAATAAAAGATACCTAGGGTTGATTATGGAAAAGAGTGTGGATAGATCTCTAAAAGCTCCTCAATGCCTTTCCAACATTATAAAATTTGGAAATCTAGGAAAAAAATTATAAGTTCAGAGGTAAAAGGGGAAGATATGACTTCGATAAGAAAAATCAGGAACCTTTAGTAAAATCTAGAAAAATAACCTATACCACTACAAAGTGCTCATAATCAACTTTCCAACAACTATTAAAAGTAAAAAGTCTGATACTTGATCAAAAAGTTATGGCTCCTAAAAAACATTACCCTATTAGGGCATGAAATGGGGCCTAGGGGCCTTGCACTAGTGGTGTTGCCAATCTGGGTAGCCATTGGGTCACAAATGGGCTCGACATT
>VDFB02322463.1:0-30013 GCA_007258455.2 Sequoia sempervirens
ATAATTAGGCTTATTTAATTAAACAAGTGAAAAGAAGATGGATTTTAGGATGAAACGGTGTTAATATATCAGATTCAAGTGTGTAATACCATTCAAGACATTTTTAAGTGTCTACACTTTGTAACTCAACATAAAGTTTCAGAGAGTCAAGCCTGTAGGAGGGTTACTTACTTTGAATATTCTATTAGGATTTTGCGAATCAAGATACTTGCTCTGCAAGGTTTTAACCCATTTTTGATAAGCCTTGGAATACATATTCCATACCAATTTGGCACCAAGAGCCAAATTCATAATAGACCGCCTCCTAAGGCCAACACTGCCAACAGATTTGGCTTTGCAAATATTTTCCCAGGCAATCAACAAAATCCTATTTTGATCCTTGCTTCCATTCCAAAAAAAATTCCTCATCATTTGGTCTACAATCTTCAATTTCCTGTGACATTTTAATGCAATACATTGCAAAAATAGGGATCACTGAGATGATTGATTTTAGCATTACAATCCTCCCCATAAAGGATAACCACTTACCTTTCCATCTCTCCATTTTAGCTCCAAAATTGTTAATGATTCTCTCCCATAACTTCACTTTGTTTGCCCCTGCAAAGAGGGGAAAAACCAAGTATTTACTGGGTAATTTCCCAATCTTAAACCCAAGAATCCATGCAATATCTCACTGTTTTCCCATGTCTGTATTGAAAAAATATATATCTGATTTACCCCAATTCACCTCTTGACCTAATGCACTACAATTCACTTAACACCTGCTTGATGACTTTAGCTTCTCGATGACAAGAAACATCGAACAACATCATATCATTCATGAATTGTAAGTGCATGAGAGGATCCACCCCAAGGGAAACTTTGACTCCCTTTCATTGCCCATCCAGCCCAGCCGAAGAGATGCTTTTACTTAAAACTTCTACCAAAATAATGAAGAGAAAGGGAGAAATGGGATATCCCTGTCTCAATCCCCGAGAAGTCACAAAGAAGCCTTGGGGGCTGCCATTCACCAGTATTGAAACACGTGGTCCATCAATGCAACTCTTAATCCACAGCACCCAATCCTCACAAAAACCAAAGTTTGTCATTACCTCCAAGAGAAAATCACGATCCACTTTATTATAAGCCTTAGAAATATCCAACTTCAAAATCATTTGTTCAACTTTCACTTTCTTGATAGTGTGAATAGACTCATGGGAAAGGACAATGCCTTCATCTATGGATCTGCCTCGTGCAAACCCACTTTGCTCTTCGAAAATAATCCTCAATAGAAGAAGTTTCAAACGATTAGACATAAATTTTGAAAAGATCTTGCAGATAATGTTACAAAGTGAAATTGGTCTGAAATCATTCATCGATTAAGCCTGCACCTTCTTCAAAATGAGGGCTAAAAAGGTGGTATTCAGATTAACAAGCAACGTCTTCCTTTTCCTCAACTCCTCAACAACATCGACCACATCCTTGCTGAAAATTCCCCAGAACTTTTGATAAAAGCCTGCAGGGAAGCCATTTGGCCCTGGGCTTTCTCCACCCCTAATTGAAAGGTCGCCTTATTCACCTCCTCCTCTGACACTGGTGCTACAAGCATTACATTTTGTTCTTCAAAAATAAGGGAAGGAATCTTGCTAGGAATATCCCTTTGACCCAATTCAACACTCGAGGCTCCATTTAAAAGTTCCTTAAAGAATCTGATTGCTTCAGCCCCAATCACCTCATTCGAGTCCACCACCATCCCAACACCATTTTTTATATGACTAATTATATTCCTTTGCTCTTAACCACTGTTGAGCAGTGGAAAAATTTCATGTTTCTATTGCAATCAATCAGCCAACACTCCCTTGATTTTTGCCTCCAGAAGACTTCTTCCCTAGCCATGATTTCCAAGTATTCCCCTGTTAGAATCATTTCTTTCTCAAATTTAGTGGAGCTCATGCCATCCTTAATGACTTTCTCAGATAGTTCAGCCAACTCCACTTCAATTTTGTGCTTTTCATCAAATATATTTTTGAAGCATCTTCTATTCCATTCTTTTAGTTTAAATTTGATAAAACTCAGTTTCTTAAAGAAGGCGAACATTTTAGTATGTCCCAAATGTGGTGAAAACTCCCACCATTCTACCATAAGCCTCTAAATCTTTCCATCTCTCATCCACATAGATTCAAATTTAAATGAGTATTTATCTGGGGCTGCATTTGGAAGAACATAGAAGAGGACAAGGAAGTAGTCAGAACCCGAGTAAGGTAATATTGAAGCTTCAAAGGAGAGTTGTAGTTGATCCATCTCCCGAATAGGAAGGAATTATCCAATTTCTCAGCAATGCCTATGAACCCAGCTCTGCAATTAGTCCAAGTATAGACACCATTTTTGGTTTGAATTTCCAATAGAGAATTATTATTGATAAATTTCTGGAAATCAATCTGAGTTTGAGAGCCACGTGCAACACCCCCCAACTTCTCTGAGCCATCCTTAATAGCATTAAAATCTCCTCCAATAAGAACTTTCCTATCCCCCAAAGCCTCAAGTAATCTTGAAATCAACTCCCACAACTCATGCTTCTTGCCTAGTGTAGTAGGTCCATAGACATTTAATAGCAAAAAAAAATCTTTAATAGAGGCATATTTGACCTCCAGTAGTTGCCAATTCTAACCTTTCTCAATCTCTGAAGCCGTAATGTGGCTAGGGTTCTACACCACACCAAGCCCGCTTGAGGCCCCAATGGAATTCACAAAGCATCCCTGCTACTGTCTCCACTTAGCCATCATCCTATCATAACTTTTTGCATCCAATTTAGTTTCTTGCAGTAATACTAGGTCTACTTTCGCCTAGTCAATATGTTTCCTGACCAAACGTCTCTTATTAGGGGCATTAATGCCCCTAATATTCTAGGCAATTACCCTCATGGCGACTCAGGAATTGTAACACCCTTCCCAGATCTGAGTTTCATCTGCCCCTTAGCATTTCCTGACATTTCTAACTTCACTTTGATTGACTTAGGTCCCCTTCGCCTCTTCTCCCCTAGTTGCAGTTTATCTATTTTGGATTGGCTTTTGCCAACGGATCTACTATCTATAATATCCAAAGCCTCCTCCTCAAACTCACTTTCCCAGTCTGAGTTAGAGTTCAACTCATCATATTCGCTTGATTCTTCAGTATTGTCAATTTTTTTGTAGCTGAAGGATCATCATTGGCAACTGACAAAGAAGGGACTTTAAGTTGTCTCACTTTTGTAGGAGAGGCTTCAACCTGAATGTTACGAACCAGAAGTTCACTTATCTAAGGTAGAGGAGACTCATGGCCTGAGTCCCTGTCAAGTCCAACCATGCCCGCCCCTAGCATCTTTGCCCCTAAAGGCTCCTAGACAACATTTTGGGTCTGATTCAAAGCATCCATTACTAGGTTATCAGGCTCCCACCCTTTATCTGAATTCTTGATTTGATGCTCTACTTCCTACGCCATGATCCACTCTACCTCCATAGAAATTTACCCCTTTACTTCTTTCCCAGGCTTCTGCATCTCACAAGTATCCTTATTTTTATCTATGGAGAGGCACTTCTCTATCCCAAGCTCACACCTCAACTGCCTCATCCACAACAATGCTTTGGTGTCAGGTTCCTTGATGTGAGCAGATCTCAATTTCTGAAGGAAGCAAGACAAACGACTTGATATTCACACAATTCTAAATATTTTACTTTGGTCTTTTCCTACCAAGCAAGCATCTGACGCGACAAAGGAACCAAGATTATCACCAATAAATTTAAGGGTCTCCATATCCCAATACTCGAACGAAATATTATAAAGTTTCAACCAAATCAGGGTTTCTAAGAAATCCTCCTTCAAAAGATTGAAATTAGGTTTCCAATCTCGAATATAGAAACCATACCCATCCATCAGATACAGACCACCATTCAAGATTTTCCTTTTCATTGCTTCACATGGACATTCAGCCAACAGGAAGTCATTATCTAGGGTTTTTAAACCAAAATCGCTCCCCCAAAATCTATCACACCATACTATAATTTTTGGGAAGGCATGCCCACTCCCGGTCCATTTCATTAGGAAGCCATGTTTTTTCAAATGGTCAACCGTTCCCCTATGCTTTTCTCCTTTTATAAAAACTGCAATGCATCTACTAGCATTTTTGTTCTTGACAGGCGACACATTTTCCCCCATATCTAGTGATTTTACCTTTTGTTCCCCCATTCTTAGGCTATGAGATTTGTTCGGCGCCCTACCAAGAAGCCACATACCGCCTAGGGCATCATTGCTCTGCCATTTATCCTGCAAACGATCATGCTTCTGCAAGTCAGGATGGTGCCATAATGGATTTCTTGAATCCTCCCAAGCCCAATTCGGACAACCATACCAACTCCTTATCAATCTACCCTCCTGTCACACACCTGTAACATGATTGCACCCATTCCCGCTAAAATATACGAACTTACCTCGCATGATCTGGCAACCCATTCCACCTATTGTGCGCCTAAAGTCTCCAGGATGCCATTGTCACCCATTTCATTGTTTCGATCGAGCAGTCCCAAGTGCAGAATACTCCAGGGCACATTTGTCAACCCATCTACCCTTCTCGAAGACCCATTGAGGGGTGTGATTTCCCTTAATGGCTTCACTTTCCGCTATTATGTCTGTCTTAGGATACTCTGCTTCTTCCAATTCTCCCCATTTCCGCCCAACTAGTTCATTCACATTTCCCTAGACTTCGCATCCTTCACCTACCGCCCATGCACGCACCTCTGCTCTACTCTTGTTCGCTTGCGCCATCCTATTGTGCCTTATTTTTTCATTCAATTTTTTATATTATTAACTATGTTATATAATTTTATAATATATAAATAAGATTATTTATAATATTAATATTATTATATATTAAAAATCAAATTATATATAATATTATTTATAATGTGTATATATATTATATAATAATAATATTATAATAATATAATATATTAATTATTATTTGATAAGATATAATATTATTATGTAAATTATTATAATATAAATATAAATTATAATATTATATTATAAGTATTATTTGATAATAATAACTAAATTATTTATTTATATTATAATCTTATTATAATATATTAATATTATATAACTATATTATCATATAATATTATTATATATATAATTACATGTATAATAATAATATTATTAGCAATCGATTGAAAAAGTCGGAAATGAAGCTCTGCAACGGTCATGGTGGTTTGCAACGGTCGGAAAGGTTTTGGCATGGGGGCAGGGGAGGTGAGGGTCCCAATGGGAACAGATCAGGGAATCTCGAGCATGTCTGGAGGAAGGATCGTTGGGCCCGACCACAACCCATGGCTTCGAATGGTCGCTTTCAGGAGGGACCAAGTCACGGGCAATCACAAAAAACTGCAGGCCCCAAAAGGGGAAGGAATAGGCATGGTCAATACTGCAATGAAGAATTTCGCAGACCTAGACAGCAGCAGGAACCAAAAATGGGTCAGTTTGCTCCTCTACGCACCGATAGACATGTCTCAAGAAAGATCTCTAATGCGAGGTATGGAAAAGGGGAAATGGAATGGAAAAAAAAATCGCCCGTGGCCAAGGAATGGGAGGAAGTTCGGGAAGAGAGATCGAAAAGGGGAAATGGAAACCCTTGTTCTTCATGGCCCAAAGAAATAGACAACGGCAGAACCAAAGTGGTTCTCAGTTCCTCGAAAATGCAAGGGGAAATATTGCGGCTAGAACAGTTAGGTCTATTTGGCAAATGGTTTGGAAAGTCTCTGAACTGGGAATATCTGGAGAAATGGTGGAAAGAGCGATGGGGCGCGGAGCTGCAATTTAAAATGCTCCAAAATGATTTCTTTATGGTAATATGCCCCACCAGAAACATCAGAGATCAAATAGTTCGGGGGGTCTGGGTTTTAGATGGCTGCGGATTCTACCTCAGAAAATGGGCAGTGGGTTTTGACCCATTGACATATATATTGGATAGCCAACAAGATTGGTACAGTCTACCAAATCTTCCCATAGAATATTGGGCTCCATCTATTCTTGAGGAAATAGGAAACCATTTGGGTACCTTTGTCTGTGCGGAAGAAAGAAAAGTTGCCAGGAAAAATCAAACCTATGTGCGCATTTGTGTGGAAAATAAGGCTGAAAGAACAATCTGGAGTGAGATTGAACTGATCACGGATTACGGGACCAGGATCCAAAAGTTAGAGAGGGATTCGTTTATGCATAACAACCTGGTTCGAACCCTGGCTTGCAGGGTAAGCAACGAAGAAGTAGGAAAAGCGGTTCTGTTGGAAACCCCTACACCTTTAGTGAATCTTCAAACTTCTGCACGGTCCACTGATGAAACCCTTACTTCACCAAAGGGTGTGCTGGATAAGCCGCATTCTGTAGCCAACCGATCTTCACCTGAAACAACTCAGGAGCAAATGCTGCAGATCAATTTGGAAGATGTTTCTCCTAAGAGGTTGCCGAATCCTGTATCGGAGGAGGGCGTTGGCATAGGGAAAATGTAGGAAACTCAAAAGGGGAGGGAGGCGCACCTTGAGGAGATTGAAGACAAAATCTCGGAGACCCTAGAAATCATTGGGGATAGCTGTCTGAATATTGAGTTGGATTCTTTGATAGAAGTCGGGAAGGAATTAGTGGAGCTTGCAGAGGCGGCAAAGTTGAAATCTGGACCACTGGTGGATGGTCTTTGCTTAGATGGGATAGAAGAAAACTGGGAGACAGATGAAAGAGCAATGTCAGAATTGTTAAGTCCCCAATCGGGAAGGAAAAGGAAGATCTCAGAGGAACTACAGGAGGCGAAATCGCGCCTAGGCATCCATAAACGTGACATTCTCAAATTAACCCCAGACTGTGGGGATCAGAAAAAGCGGGGTAGGATACCAAATCAAGAGAAGAGAAAACAGGATGGAGAAGCTACTGGTCAACAAAAAATAGACATGATGATTAAAGTAGGGAAGGGAGATACCCTTCCTGAAAATCAATGAAAATCCTAACTTGGAATGTTAGGGGCTTAAACGCCCCTAACAAGTGGAGCCTAATAAGGCGACACATTGAAGTATGTCAAGCAGAAATATGTATGTTACAGGAAACAAAATTAGGCGGATCAGTTTTGGAGTCCTTTGGTAGGAAACTGAAGATTTGGAAATGGGCTGGAGTGGAGGCGGAAGGGGCCTCTGGCGGATTGTTGATTCTTTGGAAACCTCAGACAGTTATGTTAGAGGTGATGAATCTGAGTCGACACTGGCTGTTATGCAAGGTACGAAGCTTAATTTTGAATCTAAGCTTTAATTTATTAAATGTGTATGGCCCCTTGATGTGTGTCCAGAAAAGATTAGTTTGGTTAGAATTGGATGGTATTTTGCAAAAATTAAATCAGGAACCCAGCATTATAGGGGGGGATTTTAACGCCATCCTTAGGATGGAAGACAAGAAGGGGGGTTTTGGAAAAGTCCTACAGTCACAAAAGGACTTCTGCAGCTTTGTGGAGAGAAATTCTCTTTTTGAAATTCCTATAAGTAATGGCAATTACACCTAGACGAATCGTAGAAAAGGGTTTGGTAGTATTGCGGAAAAACTAGACCGTTTCTTCTTCAAAGGAAATCTGAGCCAATTCCCATATTCTTTAGAAAGCAAAATAAATTCCGGTACCGGATCTGACCATTTTCCTGTTCAGTTAATTTTTGAAGGGGACAAGGGTCCGCTTAGATGTCCATTTAAATTTGAAATGATGTGGTTTAAGGATCCCCAAGTGCTGACACTATTGGAAAAATGGTGGAATGAATGCCCAAGAGTGGGATCAAGCCTTTTCAATGTGACCACTAAATTAAAGTATCTCAAACAGTGTTTAAAACAATGGAACAAAGATAGCTTTAAAAACATCTTCGTAGAGAAAGTGCAGACTGAAGCAGAGTTAGCCTATTTAGCAGATGAAATTATGAAAAGTGGTATGAACGAATCATGTTATATGAAAGAAAAGGCTCTGAACAGCAAGCTTAATGATTTACTTATTAAAGAAGAAATTTTTTGGAGGCAAAAATCTAGAGAAGTTTGGCTAAAAGCAGGGGATAGAAATTCAAAAAAAATTCACAATTCCACAAAAGCAAGAAGGGAATATAATAGAATTTCCTGTGTAAAAGATGGGGATGGAAGGTTGTTAGAAGATTTGGATGAGATTAAGGTCTCTGCAGTTAACTACTTTCAGAATTTGCTCAATGACTGGGAAGGTTCAAATTGGCAAGCTCAAAATACCTTTTTGCAATTTATACCGAAATTGGTCTCTCAAGATCAATTAAATTCATTGAATGCAAAATATACAGAAGAGGAAGTGAAAGAGGCAGTTTTTGAGATGCAACCAGAAAAAGCTCCAGGACCGGATGGTTTTCCAGCTGGCTTCTTTCAGAAATGTTGGCATTTTTTGGGTAAAGAGGTCTGGGAAGCTATAGAAGACTCCAGACTGAACAGAAGGGTTTTAAAAGAAGCAAACAACACTTTCTTGGCATTGATCCCAAAAAAAGAAAAACCTGAACATTGGGAAGATTTTCGTCCAATATCGCTTTGTAACACAATCTACAAAATTTTAGCCAAAGTTGTTGCCAACAGATTAAAAAGAATTCTTCCATCAATTATTTCGGAGGAACAAACAGGCTTCGTCCCAGAATGTTCAATCCTTGATGGAATTATCATTGCTCAAGAGGTTATTCACTCAAATCAAAAATTGAACAAATCGGCTATGTTATTGAAATTAGACATAAGAAAAGCCTATGATAGAGTAAATTGGAGATTCCTCTTCAAAGTTATGGAAGCTTTCGGTTTTCAAAAATGGTGGTTAGACTGGATTTATGGGTGGATTGCTTGCCCGAGATATTCTGTGTTGGTTAATGGTTCTCCGGAGGGATTCTTCTCTCCCTCAAGAGGCCTGAGACAGGGGGACCCGTTATCCCCCTTCTTGTTTATAATTATGGCTGAAGCTTTAGGGAGGTCGATTGAAAAGGCAAAGGAGCTTGGCTGGGTTCATGGTTTGCAAGTTACTAGCAGTCTTCCCAACATTACTCATCAACAATTTGCGGATGACACAATGCTTTTCGGTGTAGCTACAGCAAAGGAGGCAAAAAATTACAAAAAATTGCTTGAAGATTATTCTAAGGCTTCTGGGCAAGAAGTAAGCAAAGCTAAATCTGAAGTTTTTTTCTTTAACACAACCTGTCCCAGTGAGGTGCAAATATTACGAATTCTCGGTTTCAAAAAAGGTCAGCTTCCATGTAAATTTCTAGGTCTTCCTTTGGACAAAGGTATCAAAAACAACAGTGCATGGAGTTCAATGGTTTCTAGATGCAAAGAGAAAATTTCTTCATGGAAGAACAGATGGCTTTCTTGGGCAGGCAGGCTAACTTTACTGAAATCGGTAATTTCGGCCCTCCCTATTTATATGATGTCTTGCCTACAATTAACCAGCGGGGCGAGCAAAGAATTGAGCAAGGTAATGAAAGATTTCTTCTGGAAAGGCAATGCAGAAGGGAAAAAAATTTCCCTCATAAAGTGGCAGAAGGTATGTGAGAAGCGTGAGAATGATGGGACAGGGTTGAGAGTTGTTTCAAGGCAAAATAAGGCTTTAGGGGCCAAACTGGCGTGGATCATTTATTCCAGACCCAATCTAAAATGGGTAAAAATTGTCAGAGCAAAATATCTGACTCCTGATCCAAATTATTTCCTAACTGCAAAAACTCTCCCTTCTGGCTCCCGGATCTGGAACTTCATCACCAACAGCAGAGATCTGATCTCGGATTTCCTCACATGGGAAGTGAAGGATGGTAAAGAGGCTCTATTCTGGGAGGACTCGTGGGAAGGCCATTTTGCATTAGCCAAAGTTCCTGAATTTTCCAAAATAATGGAGACGACAAAGCAAATATGGGGTTCAAAAGTTAGGGATTATATAGACTTCGCGGATAATGCGAAGGAAGGAATTCTGAAATGGAAATCGGTGAGAGCTTTGAATTTGGGTGACCAAGAGACGAATTACTTTGAGCAGGAGCTAGCTAAACGAAGAATTTGGGTCAGAATGGGTAAAGACAGATTGCGGTGGGATGCTGCTCCAAACGGAATATACTCGTCTAAGGATGGCTATAATGCGTTATCAGTTTCTCTAGAAACAAAATCAGAATTACCTCGCAGCCTTTGCTGGAACAAGGTATGTTTACCGAAAGCAGGGATTTTCACTTGGGCGGCAGCGCAGGGCAGAATTCTTACAGGTGACAGATTTATAAAATTGGGTTATCATGGCCCAACCAGATGTCCTCTTTGCCATAAGGCAGAGGAAACAGTGAATCACTTGTTGCTGAACTGCGATTATACTCAACAGTTGTGGGACTGGTTACGTTCCAAATTAAGATGGTCCTCGGCTCTTCCTGGCACTCTTCTGGAGTGTTTAAATTCTTGGCCAAGTCATGATCAGCCGTGCATATTTGGAGAGCTTTGGAAAATATCTCCCTCAATTCTTTTATGGGAGGTCTGGAAGGAAAGAAACAGGCGCATTTTTCAGGAGAAAGAAATGTCTATTCCACGGTTACAGTGTAAGATTGAGACTTGCATCGTAGAACTTTTCAATGCTCAGATGCAGGAGAAAACAAAGAATATTAATTTCACTCAATGGGATGCATGGATCTCGAAACAATGGTTTGGCATTAAATCTCCCCCATTGGAGTGTTCAGGCAAGGCGGCCTCGGCAGAACAACGCAAAAATACAAAGTGGTTTCCTCCTGAACCGGGATGGACCAAATTGAATTTTGATGGTGCCTCTAAAGGGAACCCGGGACCGTCCGGTGCTGGATGCATAATAAGGTCTTGCACTGGATCGGTGTTGGCGAAACTTGCACAGCCATTGGAAGATGGTACGAATAATGCTGCAGAATTCCAAGCTTTAATCTTGGGCCTTAAATTAAGCAAAGAAATAGGCATTCAAAACTTGGTCATTGAAGGGGATTCAACAGTAGTCATAAATGCTTTGAGAACAAGGCAGATTCACAATTGGAAATTGGGAGTCTTTTTGGATGTGGCTTTGGAACAGCTAAACAATTTTGAGCAAGTCATGCTAAATCACACTCTCAGGGAGGGCAATTCTGAAGCAGATCAGTTGTCCAATCAGGGAGTATTTGGCCCCGGCTTCAAAGACTGTCCAAAGATGTGATTCATTGTGGGTGGATGGGTGGGCTCCCCCCTCGCTCCTCACACTGGCACGGGGTGTCTAGGTGGTCGTGAGGTGGAGGACGGGACGGACGGGTGTCATGCGGACTTGGCTTGCAGCAGTCTTACCATCCGGCTAAATTTAGCGGATTGAGGATGATCATTGCAGGGTAATCGCCAGCCTTCTAATTCAATTTTATGGAGTGGGTTTGAGCCATGATGGATACTGTTATCACGAGGCTAGCTGAGGGACACGTAGCGTACGGTTTTCCTTGTTATGTGCGCGGAAGTGCCGTATGGATATCACCATAACTCGCATTGATCACAGCTCTTAGTTGAAGAGACTGGGGATGCATTTCATCTCATGCGAAGGACGGTTTGCATTGCGATTAATCTGGTTCCGTATATGATGACTGACGGATCATTATGCAGGTTTTATATTAATCTCTTGAAGTCTGATCCTAAATATTGGCTCGGCTTCTTGGTATTTGCCTTTGTGTTTATTTTGCAGGGTGCACCGATCATATCTCAGGCAATGGAGAGACAATCAAAGTCGAAGTTCACAATTATCATCGCGGCGGAAGGGCTTGAATCTTTTGGTATCGACACTCCTATCTCCTTAATGGCAACGGAAAGGCAAATTGCCTTCCGGGAGGTTACGGACCAGCGTCTTAAACGTATCCTGCTCGAGGACGATCCAGTTTCGTTGGCAGCAGTGAAGATGGTACTCGGAAAGGGTCATTTGGAGCGAAAAGAATTTGCCCGAGACAACGCCCAAATCTCATCCAGGTTTCTCGCGTCGCTCTTGGATATTGCCACTCCGAAGACAATGGCTAAAGAAATGATGGAGCGACTGTTTCGGAAGGACTTGCTCGGGGGCATCGACATGATTATGAAAGCGGCTCTTTCAGGGAAGGGCATACCGCGTCCAGCGGACATTGCTTCCATGTGGGAATCGGACGACGCGGTCAAGATCTACCCTTTCCTTCTGGACCTCAAAGGCCCCGAATTATCCAGGCATCGCAAGTTGACAGAAGTGGCAGTGGAGTTTTTGAAACAGAAAGTGAAGTTAGTGCAGGTGGAAGGAACGGACTGGGTGGAGGGTTTCATCTGTTTTGCAGAGGTAAATGGTTTTTGGTGATTAGCGGGGTTTGGGTGGTGTCCGTTTGGTTTCTTGCTTGGTTTTCTCTGTTAATTCGCAGTTTTGTCGATCTGGGTAAAAGGTTTTTTGTATAATTTGTGGAAAATAGACTATACTCATTTCCTGTGTTCGGTGCTTGCAATATGGAAATGGTTGAACTTTTCCGTGTTAGCTTTTTGGCTGTATGAAGGTCATCAATGTTATTATTCCTGCATAGCAGACGACTGTATATTTCTCTCTTTCTATATATAAAATCATCACCTTACGTATCAAAAAAAAAAATAATAATATTATTAGCAACCGTTTAATTTCTTTTGAATTTAATGAAAGAGCGCTACCCTCTTTGGTAGCAATTTTCCAAAAAAAAATATTATTAGCAATCGTTAACATTATTTTTTTAAGCTTTCACAGGCTTTGTTAAAATAAAATAGCAATGAAAGTAAGCATATAAGAAAAGAAAATATGTGTGCCCATGTTTCATTAGTCACTTTATGTTAGGAACAAATACAAAATGAAATTCTTATTACAAAAATAATATACCAAATATTTCTAGGTTCTCCAATCGTAATGTTGGGAATGAGAAAAATGAAAAAAATGTAGTGAACGAAGGAATAGTAAAAGCACATACGATATGATGCCTATTTATTGGGTGCATAATTGATGACTGAAATACAGTGAATGGGAATTTAAACGATAAAAATCTACCGACATAAAATGAGCGGTCATTATTACTGCAACTATCTTGCATCGATTATCCACCAATCTATGTCATTGATGGACAAATGAAGCTCCACAAACTTCAAATAAGGATACGCCTTCAACATAAATTATTTAATTTATTTAATTTGACTTTTCCATTCTTCTAAAAATAAATAAAATTCATCCATCTCTAAATTTAGTGATTTGACTGAAAAGCAACCTCAATTAACTCTCACTCACTTCCAGTTCATTTACCCATGCAGTCAATCATATGATTCATGAAGTCACTTAACTCACCATCACAACCCATCATCCTGACACATGTCGATTGCATGTTCCTCATGATCTCTCAAACAAACTCATCAGTTGATCATCTCAAACATTCTACATTGTTGATCAAATATCAGTAAAACTTGCTATAAAACATCCATTGTTTAGCCATTCAATTTCTCTACGAATTTTGACGAATCTTATCCATAGTATACTCATTTTTGTGTTGCTTTTGCTAACAAGGTTATGCTAAAGTTTTATGATCAATCCACATACTATTTAATTAACATGACCTCATTCTACAATGGAGTAAGAGTAGGCATGTTGCCGGAAGTGAAATAGTTTTTTATTTGGTTTGCTTTCATGTTTGTGCACACACTTTATTGAGATATGTCATTTGATTATTAGTACTTGTAGTTAGGCAATAGTATTGCAATGGGTTTTGTTTTTTCTTGTTTAATTAGTTATTAATAAATATTAACAAATTGGTTTTGAACCAATCAAAAACAAAAAAAATATCCTCTTCAAATAAAATTCAATCTCCCTAAAGTGAACATGTAAAATATGCAACTTTATAAATTTTATAAATTATTTTTTGTGAACATGATTGGCTAAATTTTTTTGTATGTTATGGACATATTTTTAGGAAAAATGAAGGTCAACTATTATTTTTCCTTTTTTTAAGGAATCGATTTTACCTTGCTTTCATATGCATTATCTTATATAAGTTCAACTACAAATATGTAAATTATATGTAAATTAAATAATGATCTGATAATAATAAATGTTCTAGTAAAAATACTAGTTAATAAGATGTGACCAAAATTTATTATTTAATTTCCAAATTAAAAAAATTAAAATTAAAATTTATATATTGTCATTATTATGAACCAAATTATTGCACGGTTTTTTGTTCCATTAAACTAGAATATAACATGCAACTATTTTGTCTCATTGAGCTAAAATTAATAATTATTAATATTAATGTGCCAAATTATGTCAAATTTGTATTAATATATTAAAATTTACAAAATATATCTAAATTGTATCTTATACGTGTTTTTTTTAATTGTTTATTATATATATAACACTATCGCAAGGGGTAGCTCCTTATATTAATTTCAAAAGCCAACACCATTTGTTATATCCATTAGCCTGTTATATTAATTTTAGAAATAGGAAGGCAAGTTGCTCCTCCTTATTTTCCATTGCACACCTATAGATGACCCTGAAATGTTTAGCCATATACTCTACCACCACTACCAAATACACCAGAAGAATTGCCTCTGTTATCTATTTCCACCTTCATCAATTTATATAATTTTAAGAACCCAGTGACATTCACCAAGCATATAGACTTGCTTTGGCCAATCTTCACAACTAATGATCACAAACATCCATTTATCCCTTTATAAACATGGCACCAATCACCAAATTGAAAACTTCATAAAGTAAATCAATTTGAAACTGAGTTAGATTTAAGGTACTCCAAAAAACCAGACCTATATCAATGACAGATTTATCCCGAACCCCTGCTTTTTTAGCTATGGAAACAACAATTCCATGAATATGATTGCCTCCAAATCTTGAGGCAAATTTTCTAAACAATATACCACTACTTCATTCTTAATCGACACCCCCATGTTTGCCTCCAAATTCAAGTCCAACACCTTTTAGTCCATCCAAAACAACAAAAAATCGGTACACACCAAGATCACTACCCTTCGATTCATGCCACTTACCAAGCCACTATCCACATCAAATCCACTTAGGGATTTAATGTACCAAATTAGCAACACACAACTAGACACCATAGATAGTGCATTAACATGACATTCAAAAAAAATTAGCTTTAGCAAAGCCTAAGAAAAATTATCGTTCAAAGTTCAAGTTTGTCCTTATGGAAAATTTCCTCCAACTCTCGAAACATGTTTGAAGAGTCATATTCCAACTCAACATTGTCATGTGATACACTTTTATTGGCCAATTGGTTCGCAACCTTATTGGCCTCCCAATACACATGGGTTAACGTAAACACTTCTAACCTCTCCAAGCACTTAAAATTTTTATTTACCCATGATTTAAGTTTCCAATTCAACACAATTTTTTTACATACAATGTTAATGCAAATCTAGGAATTTCCCTCTATATCCACTTCCTAAATACCTTTATCCAGACATAACACTAAGCCCCTTTCCAAAGCCTCCATTTTCAATTCGTTATTGGTTGAAATCCCAAGCTTCCTTAATAAGGCCCATATACACTCACCTTTGTTATTTCTGATTATACAACTAGCTCTAGCCAGGCCCAGATTCCCCTTTGATGCTTCATCAAAGTTAAGCTTCATTCTACCCTTTGTAAGAGGAAGCCATTTAGCAACATTCTCAACTTTGACTTGCATGATATTTCTTTCATTGGAGGTTTAAGATTTCCCCATCTCTTCTAGATCTCATTATCCTAGTTAGTAAATTGGGTTGCTATCTTAGACTTACAATTTGAGTTGACCACCTCACATATCCCATCTTCAATTTTCTT
Source organism: Sequoia sempervirens (assembly GCA_007258455.2). Lineage (NCBI taxonomy): Eukaryota > Viridiplantae > Streptophyta > Pinopsida > Cupressales > Cupressaceae > Sequoia > Sequoia sempervirens. Next base: position 15,833 of record VDFB02322463.1, read on the forward strand.
AATAGCCTCTTTTACTAAAAGGAATTGATCATATAAGATCCTTTGGTTGCGTTCTTTCCAAATGTGCCACACAAGAATAGAGGATGTTGCTAGCCAAATTCCACCCAAAACATTACTCCCCTTTCAAACTAGCCAACTAGATAAAAAATCCAATGAATTTGGTTGTCTCGAGGAAGACAAACCAAAAGATTACATAATCCAATCCCAACATTCTGATGCATATGGGAAATTAAGCAACAAGTGGTTTCTAGATTCACCATCATTTTGGCATAGCAAATAGATATTTGGCCCTTGAATACTGTAGTGTCAAAAATGTACTCCTTTACATTTTCACACTTTGTTTGGGTCCCATCAATTAAATTGGACTTAATTGTGCCTTAATAAGCCCTATTTTACATCTACAAGCTTGATAAATTACATTTTTTGAAGAGGAAACCTGACAATAATTAATGCTAACACACAATACTTTACCTTGAGCATCGTGTGTTCTAGGAATAGGGACCTGGTACCCATTCACCCATGGGTGAATGGGTCCTCCCTAGGCCTTTGAACCTAAATTTAAAATATGTTTTTGGTAGTATTTTATTATCCTCAAATTCAAATTTCAATGTTGGCTCGTAATGTTTAATTTTTGAGTAATTAAGGATACATATCTATAAATACAAGGTTATTTCATCAAATTTAAATCCTAAGACACCTAGAAAATTCATGAGAGCATAATTCAAGTTTACAAGAGCTAAGATTATGATCAAGGGCATTCAAGAGTAGATTTATCAGTGATTTATTGTAACAATCAAGATCTCAAGAATTATGTCAAAGTCTTTTGCAATCATGCATGTTTTTGGAGCTAACATTGTGATGTAGGTTTCAAAGATCCAAGTCAAGCATTCAAGTCATATTTCAAGCATCAAGATCCACATACATTGAATCCATTTCATGCAAGTTCAAGATCAATATTTCGGCCCTCCAAAGGTTTATTCAAGGGTTTGGTGAGTTGCAACATAGCATTGTTCATTCATCATTCCTTTCATATTTCATTATTTCAATTCAAGGTTTAATTACCCAAACAGGGTTTGACCAAGGAAAACCCCCATTCACAAAATAAAAATAAAAAAAATTTCCCTGTTATGTTTGTGTTACAGATCTTAGGTTGAAGAAGGATTGAAGATCTCTTGAAGAGAAAATTTGGAAAAGTTGTCAACATTGTCCTTAATTCACGAAATCTCACCTACATATCTCATTTCTGATTTTTTGACATTGAGAATTGGATCAAACAGAAGCTACAGACTAACATCAGAGGCTCCTAAAAGCTGGTTAAACCTCTTCACAAAGACCCATTCGCCTATAGGCAAATGAGTCCTAGTTAGTCTCTTAAATCTACATTTTGGTGACATGTACACATCACTTTGTCATTTCCAGATATGTTGAAACTTTGTTGTTTTTGTTTGTATTATGCTTTAAATTGATGTTTCAAGTTTGAATGGGCATAATTGAGTTGATTTACTATTTTTAGTTTTTCTCCCAAAAGTGATGTTCAGGCTGATACCCTTGTCCTCAGTCATAAGGAAATCGGTAGATATCTCATTGAGTTGACTCACCTAAGGGTTGTAAGTCAATTCTTTGTGCATATCTCATTTACTAATGAAATAAAGGAAAATAGTTCTATATCACACACCTCACACATTATTGTTTTTTATCATTTTGGTGAACCCCCCTACCACACAAACTTAACATATATTTCTTTGTTTCATTGTGGTGAACCTGACATTCTTGCACTATAAACTTTCTGAATTTGCAGTCCATTCAAACCCTAGATCTAGGATTTGCATTACTTTGCATTGCATTGCATTGATTTGTATCTCATTTAGGGTTGTTAACTTGCATTATTTTGTAACTCATTTAGGGTTTTAGGTTTGCATTTTACATTCTTTAAAATTTAAAAAATTCAAAAATTTCATTAATTTTCCATAGTGCTTACATAACATTGCATGATCGATCACTTAAATCATAAAATTGAATAAAAATTACATCTCAAATTAGGTCTTTTTTCTTGTCATTTAACATCATTTCACACTTGCATTTAGATTTGATTTGCTAGAAATTTGAAACTGTAACTACCATTTTGCAACCAAAATCTAGAAACATAAACATCAACTCAGAAATCTATAATTTAAAAAATTCAAAACCTTGAGAGAAGACCCATTCGCCCACGAACGAATGAGTCACTGATCAAGCCTATTTCTAAATTTTTGGGCACTAAAAACTCTATGTCTGCATTTTGTGTTTGTGCATTCAACTTTCTGTTTCAATTTCCATAATTTTTTGTTTTTTGCAATCATTTACAATAAGGTTAATTGGTCAATTCAAGTGCATTTCAAACATAAATTGGATATGTGTATGGGTAATATATGGAAGTCCTATATATGTTTAGTAGATGTCTCAAGTTGTATGTTTGGTAATGATCCTAATGCACTAGAACCTAATCGTGCTCAATCAACTCCTAATGAATGTCCCCATTAGGTGGAAATATTAAGACAAGATGAAGATAGCATGCAACAATTCATACAAGCCTCCTTACACAATCTTGAGAACAATGCACCCTTTTACCCATCCATGCAGCAAACAATACCACTTATAATTACATCTCTTGATATGTTCAACATTTTACATCCTGAAATTGACACACAAAGCAAGCCTCAACCATCAATCATTAATGAACTTGTTAACACGAGCAATAATGATACTCTTCCATCTTATACCAACCAAGTTACTAATACACCCAATAACTTAGAAGAGAGTTATGTTCAAGGCTTTAAGATCTTAAGAAAACAAGGATGTGACATAACCAATGAGCATGAAGTCCACAAATTACTAGAACAAATCCCAATTGAAGATACCAAAGGATTAGGATATCAAGATCCTCCTCCCTCTACATCTTCCAAGGAAAAAAGTGTCCATAATGATCAACCAATTCCTCACAAGGATGATAGAATCATCTTAGGTCCTCCTCCTCCAAACAAACTTCAACAAGTCATCCAATCAAGCAAGAAATATAAGCCTTATAAAGTCAAAGAATCATCATTTTTGCACACTAAAATAGAAATTGAACGAAAAATGGAACAACTTCTCTGTCTAGGATTGATTTAATTGCCACCTATCAAAGAAAACACAAAAGATAAGAGTACAAACATGAATTATTATGCATTTCATCAAACACTTGGCTATCTTATTGATAAGTGTCATGCTTTAAATAAAATAATTAGAAAATTTGAACCATTTCCATAGGATTGTGATCAGATAATCCCTTAATAATTAATTTATTTGCTCCTTGCCATGTGATAGTTGTAGAATCATATCATACTCACTATTGCATGTTTTACATTGTAAGTAGCACATTCTCATCCCTCACGTCAGCTCAACCTTGTCCTCCACTTAGTGGAGGCAAGGGGTTAGGTAAGCCTTGTCCTAGTACAATACTTGTTGTTGTCCCTTTGGCTAGTTATCTTCCTTCTGCATATGATAAACAAGATTGGGATGCATAAGACCTACTATAGGTTGACTCGCATGTGCCTTACTAATCTTTTATTTGTCTTCTTTTCATGTGCTTTGTGTGATTGCATGTGTGTAATGTGATCCCCCATACCATTCTATTTGACATGTCTTTATGTTCATTCCTCTATTTGTATCTACATTCTTCTATATGTCATAAACCTTTATCTTTTCTCTTGTCTTACATTTTCCTATTGGGGATGATGCAAGACATTGATACATTTAGGTCTCTTCCATGTTGACCCAAAATATTTTTCTTTGTTTTTTCTCTCTATTTGTCATTATTTTAGTTCTATGAGTATTTGGGGAATGATGACATTTTTGAGCTCTATAATAACATTGTAGTAAAGACATACATTGACCCTGAATCCACGGATCCCTTATGTGTTTGGGATTTTATTTGGGGGCAACCCCTTTTTCATGATGCAACTTCATTTGGAAACATATGCTTGATATAGGGCTTTCCAAATAAGCTCCCATGTCTTCTTTATTGCTTAGCATTTATCACTTTCTACTTTAAAGTAATTTCTCACAACATGGTGTTTAGCGATTTCTTTAAAGTGGGGGCATACATTGGCATTATCATTTTGACTATAATTCATGTTTCTTAGTGCGGTCTTCTTACTTCATGAAACGTGTATTCTTCTTGGTGACATTGGGTTTGATGTCCTTAAAGATTGTGACCTTTCTGAGCATATGACATTCCTCTTAGTGGTAATGCTACAAATTGCATTCCCTAAGTTGTGAATATTTTATCCTCGATTATTCCTATCTTGGAGAAATTAGGCACAATGTTCCCTAGGATGATACCTTTCATGAATTAAGCAAAACCCCTTTGATTATCATATTGCATGTATCAAGGCCACCAAGCATAACACACCTTGCTTGCCAATGGAGCCTTTACCCTTTTTCAAGGCCACCAAGCATAACACAACTTCCTTGCCAGTAGAGCCTTTTTCATGAGTGCCTAGCAAAACATAGCTTGTTAGCCTACCATATTTGTGGTGCCTTATCAAAGTTATTAGGAGTTATAACTTTGGTATGGTTAGTTAGCCACCTTTTTGAGGCTCACCTAATGGACAACAGATTTCACTAGTCAGTGTGAGTGCATGTTGTTTGCATAGTAGACAACATGTTTCACTTGTAAACATTTTTAGATAAATAACTAAGGCTTGATCCACATCGAGTTGGACAAATAGTCGAGGCTTGATCCACCCATTTTTTCTCTTTTTCTTTTTTTAAGCATTTGACATTGTATGATTGAGTATCTTATCATTGTTGCTACATATTTAACAAAGGTATGTGTCTCTTTGTGCCAACATAGCATTGTTCATTCATCATTCCTTTCATATTTCATTATTTCAATTCAATTTAATTACCCAAATGGGGATTGACCAAGGAAACCCCCATTCATGAAATCTTACCTACAAATCTCATTTTGTTGGAAATAGGATTCCATTTAATTGCAATCCTAAACATTATTTATTTCATGTATCTCCTAAGTCCTTGGAATGTGTTCAACAACACTAGGATTAGGAAGAGATTAATATTTGATGAAATAATCATGTTAATTGAAATTTGTAATTAATTCTAAATGTTAGGATGTAAGGGCATCCATTTTTTCTAAATAATAGGGACACATGGGGCTTACATGGTAGGTGACACTCACCTTGATTTCCCGATTAACTATACGAGTAAGAGATAACACTTCAATGCATGTAAAGATCCTAGGAGTTAGGGTTTGATGTTTGCATGCATGAAGTTCAATTCAATTCATCAATTCAGTTTAGTTTAGTTCTTTAGAATCATTTAGTTTAGTTTAGTTTAGTTTAGTTCAATTCAATTCAGTTATGGTTCAGTTATCTTCAATTAGTTTTATTTGAATGCTAGTTAACTTCATTTAACTTGGAATGCATGGCTAATGACTTGAGTTGCATGAGATAATAGGGACTACCTTCAGTTAATAGGGATGACCATTCTTGCATGAATGTTGAGAAATGTTTTAGTTAACAAGAAATGACTTGGACGCAACTTGGGCACCCAAGTTGGCATCTTGGAATTAACTCCTTTGCATGTTGAGATATTTCAAAAGGATAAGTTAAGTGGGACCTCTTTTGGGCACCTACTTTGAGGATGAATACTTGAAGATATTTACAAAATAGAGGTTGAGTTGCTACTTCAGTTTGGGACGCCCAAATGCATTAAGATAAGGATTTGACATTGTTCTTCACGACATAACTCTATTTGCATAAGATAGGCGTACCTTTTAGGGATAGGGCTTGAGTATTGTAATTGTAACCCAATTGGAGTTTACAAAGTTAATCAAAGCCTATTTATCTCAAGCAAGTTGAGGAGAGTTTGTATCAGTTTTATTGCAAGTTGTGAAGAAGTTTTGGTGAAGGAATAAGAGGAATTCTCAAGCAAGAATTGGAGCTATTGTAATCTAATTCAGAGATTGAATAATAGAATAATTCTTAGTGGAGTTTTTTCCCGAAAGGGATTCTCCATGGTACATGCTTGTGTAATCTTTCTAATATCTTGTCTACTTCTTCTATCAACTGTCTACATTCTACAAATAAAAATGGATTAATCGATAATCACCCACAAAGAATCTATAACAAAGGAAAGCTTATTTATATCAGAATATTAAAGTTTTACAAAGTATTAAGCTACAAAACACCTCAATTTTCAACATTTGGTGTCAGAGTTGAGGTTAGGTGGAGTATTGGGATCTTTTCTTAAAATATTGGAGGTTTTTTGGCTGTAGTGGGAGCTTTTACTATTTTTGTTATTGCTGATTTTGGAAAATAAGTTTGTTACAAGAGGTATATATTCTTGCTTTAGAGGATGTTTATCATGTGTCATTGAGAGCTTGGATTCACAGGTTTGGTGTGAGCTTATGACATAAATGTGGTTTTGATTATGTGCATCATGATGCCATGGGATTGCTCAGTATCACAGTTCAGTGGGAGCATTTGGCAATGAAGTGGATTCTTGGTTGTAGGATGGTTTTGTTATTATGTCATGGTATACTCTTGATTAGCGGTTTAGAGTTGTGGCATGGTACATGTTATGATAATTTTGATCATGAGGAAATGTCTGAATTCCATATGCTTTGACAGTGATGGTTTGATGTTTATCTTGTTGCCATGTATAGCTCGAGTATCAATAGCTCGTGGATTTTTTGGTAGTGATGTGGATGCATCATTGGTAAGGTTATCTCCATGTGATTGGAGATATAGTTTCTTGGTTTAGAGTGTATTTGTTATGATGTCATGTTATACTCTTGATACTAGTTTAGAGTTTGGCATATTACATGTTCTCTTGAGACCAAGATGTTATATATGTTATGGTGCATGTGATCTCCTAGGAGGAGATGGTTAGATCATTGATGTCATGTTTATGTTCTGATTCATGATTGGAGCTTTGACATTGATCTTGTGTAGTTCTCTTAAGTATTGGGCACATTAATCATTTGCTTGATTACTTCATGAAAGTGTTGTGTTGCATTTGGAGTTTGGCATGGATTGGTTGGTTACAAGTCCTCATGGATACTTGGAGAAATAGGTGAGGCTAGGGTTCTCTTATGGTAAGAGATATTTGTTGGAATGGTTACTGCAAGAAAAAAAAAATTCAACAGAAAAGACCGAGGAGCCTACACCTGGTTGAATGTGAGTTCAACACACTCGGTGGTTTAACATGCCTCCAAAGAGGCAGTTTGGATATAGAGGCTTGGGAAAGGTATTGGTTTGGTTGATAATGGGAAGGTATTAATTGAGAAAGTTGACACTTTAATTAATGTTACAGATTATCTTATGAAACTAGATAAGTTCTCTTGGTTTTAATCATTTGCTTGGAAGCTTCATGATTATGCAGGTTGCATTTGAAGTTGGCATGGATTGATTAGTTAGGTGCAGGAAGGCCATTGGTCTTGAGTCCTGTACTTGTTTTATATTATTCCTTGTTTAGAATAATTGCAATGTATAATGTCAAGTGGGAGAATGTTGGAAATAGGATGCCATTTAATTGCAATCCTAAATATTATTTATTTCATGTATCTCCTAAGTCCTTGGAATGTGTTCAACAACACTAGGATTAGGAAGAGATTAATATTTGATGAAATAATCATGTTAATTGACATTTGTAATTAATTATAAATGTTAGGAGCATGTAAGGGCATCCATTATGAGTTCCTAAATAATAGGGGCACATGGGGTGCCCACATGGTAGGTGACACTCACCTTGAGTTCAGTTAACTATACAAAGTAAGAGATAACACTTCTAAATGCATGTAAAGATCCTAGGAGTTAGGGTTTGATGTTTGCATGCGTGAAGTTCATTTAGTTTAGTTCAATTCAGAATCGCTTTAGTTTAGTTTAGTTCAACATTCAAATTTTAGTTCACTTTAGTTCAGCTTTAGTTATGGTTCAGTTATCTTTAGTTAGTTTTAGTTGAATGCTAGTTGACTTCAATTAACTTGGAATGCATGACTAATGACTTGAGTTGCATGACAGATAACAGTGACTACCTTCAACTAACAGGGATGACCATTCTTGCATGAATGGTGTTGAGAAATGTTTTCAGTTAACAAGAAATGACTTGGACCCAACTTGGGTGCCCAAGTTGTCTTCTTGGAATTAACTCCTTTGCATGTTGAGATATTTCAGAAGGCTCAGTTAAGTGGGACCTCTTTGGGTGCCTACTTTGAGGATGAAGCCTTGAAGATATTTACAAAATAGAGGTTGAGTTGCTACTTCAGTTTGGGACGCCCAAATGCATGAAGATGAGGATTTGACATTGTTCTTCATGACATAAATCTATTTGCATGAGATAGGCATACCTTTTAGGGATAGGGCTTGAGCATTGTAATTGTAACTCAGTTGGAGTTTACAAAGTTAATCAAAGCCTATTTATCTCAAGCAAGTTGAAGAGAGTTGATACCGATTTTTTATTGCAGGCTGTGAAGAAGTTTTGGTGAAGGCAAAAGAGGCATTCTCAAGCAAGAATTGGAGCTATTGTAATTCAGAGATTGAATAATAGATTAATTCTTGGTGGAGTTTTTTTCCCGAAAGGGTTTCTCCATGGTACATGCTTGTGTAATCTTTCTAATATCTTGTCTACTTCTTCTATCAACTTCTGTCTACATTCTACAAATAGTAAAATGGATTAATCAGATAATCACCCACAAAGAATCTGTAACAAAGGAAAAGTTTATTTAGATCAACAATATTAAAGTTTTACAAAGTATTAAGTTAAGAAAACACCTCAATTTTCAACAATTTTACTGTTCAACACTGAAACCCAGATCAAACAGAAGCTACATACTAACATCAAAGGCTCTTGAAAGCTGGTTGAAACCTCTGCACAAAGACCCATTCACCTATAGGCGAATGAATTCTAGTTAGTCTCTTGAATATGCATTTTGGTGACAAGTACACATCACTCTGCCATTTCCAAATCTATGGGAACTTTGTTGTTTCTATTTGTATTGTGCTTTAAATTGATGTTTCAAGTTTAAATGGGCATAATTAAGTTGATTTACTAGTTTTAGTTTTTCTCCCAAAAGTGTTGTTCAATCTGATACCCCCATCCTCAATCATAAGGAAATCAATAGATTATCTCATTGAGTTGACTCACCTAAGGGTTGTAAGTCAATTCTTTGTGTGGATCTCACTTCCTAATGAAATAAAGGAAAATAGGTCTATATCACACACCTCACATGCATTATTGGTTTTTATCATTTTGGCGAACCCCCCTACCACACAAACTTAACCTATTTTTCTTTGTTTCAAATACCATACTTTACAAACCTATCATTGGTCAAAATTATTATGCATAGTGGTCCATAAAAAGGTACCCACTTTCAGTAAAATCTCAGACTTCCAACATAAAACAACCAGCCACCCCACAATATAATGTTGTGCTTTCTGAATTTTATAGTCAAGCTTAATGAAATACTCCCCAGACTTAGATCCACACCAAATAACTTCATCTTCTTTGTCTAACAAAAGGATCCTCAATCTAGCCAATAATTCCTTCAAGATATCCTTTTCATTCTTTGGAACAACAAGGCAATCCACGTTAACCCAAGCAAAATTTTCCACTGTATTGTCAATGTTAGAACATACATGATCTATGGCACATCTCCCTTGTTGCATTATCACTAGGTTGATCCAATCACATTCCTTAAAAGAATCAGAAAGAGGAGCATTACCATTCCAAGAATCCCTCCAAAAAATTTCACTCTGACCATTTTCAATTCTCCAAGTGAGATGCTCTGTCACAATCCGCCTACTTTCCCAAATAAATTTCTAAATTGTAGAACCACCCCCAAAATTATCCATAGTTAAAATCCTTTTCAGATCATCATCGTCTAAATACTTCTTTTGAATGATTTTTCACCATGACCTCTCGAGCTCCCTATATAGTTTCTAACTTAGCTTACCACCTAGTGCCAAATTTTACATTTCCATTCTTCTTAAACCAACCCCACCACTATTTTAAGGTGGAAATGAAATGTCCCAATTAATAAGAGGGATCCATTTGCCATCCTTTGCACCTTCCCATAGGATTTTTTTTCAAAAACCCTTCCAAACTTGACAAGGCTTTACTAGTCATTTTGAAACATGACATAACTTATATAGGAACCGCTGACAAGATAGATTTAATCATAAGAATCCTACCCACCAAGGATAACCACTAAATTTTCCAGACAACAGTTTTATTCCTACAATGATTTAATGTATCCTCCCAATACTCAGACTTGCACATACCACAAAACAAAGGAGCACCCAAATGTTTTGAAGGTAGGCACACAATGGAAAAATTGAGAAGCTTGGCAATATTTTTTTGAAGCACTTTTTTAGTATTGAAAAAGTAGATTTTAGACTTCTCCTTATTTAAAATTTGACCTGAAGAGGAGGAATATATATCAAGAGAATTCCTAATTATCTTTGCTTCATTTATTGTAGCTTCATTAAACAACATAGTATCATCTACAAACTGAGCATGAGTAATTGGTTCTATACCTTCAATAACCTTGATCCCCTTCCAAAGTTTAGCTTCTCATAATTTTTTGAAATGGCATCCAATTGCCTCAACCATACTCACAAAAAGGAAGGGAGAGATTGGATCTCCCTATTGCAGCCCATTTGTGGCTCCAAAAAAAACCACATAGTGAGCCATTAACTAATACCAAGTATCGTGGGGTTGAGATGCAAGTGCATATCATTTCCAACCAATGCTTAGAAAATCCAAATTTACCCATTATTGCTAACAAGAAATCCCAGTGGACACAGTCATATGCTTTACTTACATCAAGTTTAACTTAGAACATACCTTTCAACCCTTCTGAAGTAATGGTGTGTAGTGTTTCAGAAGTAGTGATTATGCTATCAATTATCTCCTTGTTGGGTGTGAAACCATTATGTTCCTGTAAGATGATCGACCCCATCAACTTCTTTAGTCCATTTACAAGAGCTTTGGCAAGAATCTTATAAATTGTGTTGCACAGTGAAATTGGTTTGTAGTCAGAAAAGGAGCAACATTCACTTTTCTTGGGAATTAAGACAATTACAGTGTTGTTGATATCGTTTATGAAATTTCTTTTATTTTTGAAATCCTCCACCATAAGTCAGATGTCCGATCCCAAAAAGTACCAACACTGAACTAAAAAAACTTTGATGAAGCCATCAAGGCCCGATGATTTCTCTAGACTTCAGTAAAAAACAACAATGCAAACCTCATCTAATGTGAAAGGGGCACACAACATCCAATTTTCCTCCTCGCCAATGTAATGTGGAATACATGACAAAATAGAGTCATCCCAATCCTGGGTGATCCCTTCCCTTATGACCAAGAGAGACCAAAAATAATTGATTGCCTCAGATTCAATTCCTTCCCTATCATTTACGATTGAGCCATCTGCACATTTGATGTTTTCTACCATGTTTCAGGCTCGCCGCAACTGTGTGGAGGCATAATTTTTTTGTGTGTTGGTGTCTCCAACCTTCAACCAAGATTCTCTTGCTTTATCCCTCCAATAAAGCTCCTCTCTTGCGAGTAATTCTACGTGCCAGGCCTTTAATTCCTTTTCCCTATTATATATATTTTGTTGTAGTCATACTAAATTTTATTCATGCTCATTCAACAATGCTATATCATTCTCCACAATACTAGTTTACAACTTTTGGCCAAACTGGACATTGAACTAATTTTTTTTAACTAAATCTTCACTTTCGGGCACTTATAGTGGCTAAACCGTGAGGAATTTGAAGATGATGAAAACTAGTGATTTGTGACATTTTGTCTGTAGATTCTAAATATATTTTTTTCAAAAAATTTGAATCATATTGCACTTCTTTTTCCATCTCCTTCAAAAACTAGTTTTTAACAGTAAACACCATTTTTAAAGAGTGACGTCACTGGCTAACACATAATTTTTTTTCTATGAAGGATCAAATTCTTTTTTTTGAATTTAGATTCGTAACTATGATATCTAGTGCATGAAATTGGTTTCATAGAATTTCATTGAATAGTTTTTTCTTAATTAAGTTTCAAAGTCAAACCTTTTAGACATGATTCACTGGCTAAAGCATAATTTTTTTTGTATGTATCAAAATTCTTTTTTTTTGTTGGATCAAGGACATCAAATATCTAGTGAATTGATATATATATATATATTTTTTTTTGATAATTTGGTATTTTTCCACATGTGCAGAACAGAGAGCTTGATTTTCGGTGAAAAACCTATGTTTAATCAATCTAAAAAATAAAATACATAATAAAACCAAAACATATTAAAATTATATTCGATGGATAGCTCATTCCGAGGACTACCATCATCTAGTTGGGTTTGTGAAGTCTCCTCCATTTTCATCCTCAACCCGAGCTTCGAAGGGAAATTTTTTGTAGAAATTTGGTGCAAGAAGGGGAGAAGGGAAAAAAAGGGGGGTTCGAATGGACCTAGGTTTGAGCGAACCCCCTTTGGGGTTCACTAGAACCAGGGTTCAAATGGACCCTGGTTTGAGCAAATCCCCCCTTTTATTGAATTTTCCATTGTCTTCATTATAAATAAATGCCAAAAAAGTGAGTCCCATCATTTAATAGGGTTCGCTCAAACCAGGGTCCATTTGAACCCCTTTTGAGTCCATTCGAACACCCCAGTTCGTGTGAACCCCTAAAAAGAAAAAGAAAATTCATAGGAGCGTTTTTGCAATTTTCCTTCCTCATTGGAATTGTAAACCGGTATTGTGGGATCACCCAACTTGTTAAAAACAACACAAACCTTATCTAATGTGAAAGGGGTACACAACATCTGATTTTCCTCCTCATTAATGCAATGTGGAATACATGACATAATAGAGTCATCCCAATCCTAGGTGATTCCTTCCCTTATGACCAAGAGAGATCTAAAATAATTGATTGCCTCAGATTCAGTTCCTTCCCTGTCATTTACGATTGAGCCATCTGTACATTTGATATTTTTCACCATATTTCTAGCTTACCGCGACTGTGTGGAGGTATAATTTTTTTGTGTGTTGGTGTCTCCAGCCTTCAACCAAGATTCTCTTGCTTTATCCCTTCAATAAAGCTCCTCTCTTGCGAGTAATTCTGCGTGTCAAGCCTTTAATTCCTTTTCCCTATTATATTTTGTTATAGTCATACCAAATTTTATTACATGCTCATTCAATAGTGCCAGATCATTCTCCACACTTTCTTTTTTAATGAAGATGTTTGAAAATCATTCTCTATTCGAGAACTTTAGTTTATTTTTGATAAAGACAAGCCTTCTTGAAAATCAGAAACTAACCGTCCCCTCATGTTGTATCCCATCTTTCCACCAATCTTCAGAATTATTGATTAATTTCAGTTCTCACCACCACATAGATTCAAATTTAAAATAACTATTCGTAGGTTTCTCGCTTAGACACATATTCAACAAAATAGGGAAATGATCAAAAATCAATATAGGTAATATGTTGGATTCATAGCAAAATTCATCACCTATCCATCCAAGACCAATAATTTTTTTTTCTAAATGTTCAAAAATATTTGTGAACCCTTCCCTTCAATTTGTCCATGTGTAGGATTCATTTTTAGGAACACAATCAACCATAGATATAGATGTAATAAAATCTCTAAAATCCAACATCACCTTATTTATTTTATTCATGCCACCACTCTTTTCCCTTATGTCCAACATCACATTGAAATCTCCTCCCATGATTAACTTGTTGCTATTAAGTCTTTCAATTTTTTCTTTGTTGCTATTCCATATATTTCCATCTTTTCTACCATTTTGACTGAGCCATAAACATTGAACATAGGAAAGACCATATCATTATGCCTACTTTTGATCGAACATTGCATCCAATTGTGTTGAGCATCAATCAAATTGACATCCACATGATTTGTAGACTAGAGAATACCTAAGCCTCTAGTAGATCCATTAGCACTTTGAAAAAACCAGACTATTTTTTATAGTATTTCATAAATTTCTCCCCTTCTTGAGAGCTAATTTTAGTTTCTTACAAAAGAATGATATCTGCAAAGATTCAGTCCAAGTGATGCTTAAACAAGCATATTTTGTTAGGGGCTGATAGGCCCCTGACATTCCATGTATCGATTTTC
>VDFB02322463.1:30215-44280 GCA_007258455.2 Sequoia sempervirens
TTTCTCATTGGCCTCTTCCTCCCACTTTTTCTTGTTTGATTTTCTTCCTTTCCCTTTCTTCACTTTTCCTAGGACTTAAGTCGTTGACTGGCTTATGCACCTTGGATCAATCTCTCCTAATTCATCCACCTCTGAGAAACCCCCATTAGTTTCACACATTTCTTGCTCCAATTCTTTAGACAACCCACCAGCCATGGAAACCCCATGTACTTCAATGTTTTCATGCCTTTGAGGTTCTAGATTCAAAACTGTCAAATTTGCTTTTGTGCATACATCTATCTTGTTAGAGGATTGTGCCACTTCAACTTCCTTGACATTCAACATTTTTACTGAACCCATGGGTAGATAAGCTCCTGAGTGTTAACCACTTTATCTATCCTTATTGCTTTCCTTCCAGATTAATGGCAAAGCAATAGGTTGATCAGATTTACCGTAACCTCCCATCACTGTTGTTTGCTTTAAAGAAACATTATCTTGTGGTGGAAAATTTTTAGGTTTCCATGTAGTTTCATCCTTGGTCTCTATTTGCATGAGTCAGCCCTGTGGTCCCTTTTCGACAATTCATACAAATCTTTTTATCCTCCTTAATTTCTATTGATTGCACCCAATGCTCCCCCTCAACACATAACAAAATTTCGTTCAGGATCTTCTTAACTACCGCAATTTAGATGTGTGCATAGAGGTAGGAGTCCCCTTCAATAATATTTGAATCAACATCTATAAGGGTGTCAAGAGATCTACCTATTTTCTCAATTTATTCTTCCACCCAATATTCTAGAGCAAATTATACAATCAAATCCACACTAGTTTTTCATAGGGGTCTAATTTAATTGGGTTAAATTTAGGGCTCCAAGTTTGCATATACAATGGAAATTCCCCCATCTTCCATAAACCACCCTGAAGAATCTCCTCCCTATCTTCCACAAAAACAAAGATGGCCACAAAAAATCCCTTTGGCAAGAATTTCATGATCTCTACCTTTTTCCAATTTTCAGCTAGGCATACCCTAATTATCTTTTTGTCTTATTTCAGACCAATAAGCTTGCATATTATCGACAAATCTTCCAACATTTCCACATCCTCAAATGCTTCTTTTGATAGGTCAACTGATTGGTACGAGTTGTGCAATGTATTATTGCATTGCACATCTGCCTCTAATCCATCTTTCCCTTCTCCATTTCCCTCCTGCTCTACAACTTTTCGCTCCATCTATTTATTATTATTTATATTCAAATAACTTTAATGATAATTAATAAATTTATTTTTAAATGTTTAATAATATATTTAAATATAATATTGTTTTAATAATATAAAATATACAATTATTAATTTTTACATATTTTTAATAATTAATATATCTTATAATGTAAAAATTCTAAGATGTTTAATTTTTATTTTGTATTTTGATATATATATATATATATTTTGATACGTAAGGTAACATTTATATTAAATATTAAAGAAATTTACATGCGTTTGCTAGGCAAGATATTCTCTTCGAACCAGACCCGACAAAACTAGCTATATTCAACCATTACAGGGCATAACATCAACCTACTATATACACTTAGTTTTAAACCAAAAATGACCATCATAGCAAACAATGAGGAAATCCAAAATTACAGTGCATACCCGAACCACAAAAACCCCAACTAGAAACTACCACCATTCGCCAACATACTTAACAGCCTAAAAAAATAAACCTCATACCACCAATTACAAAAATTCATTCAATTTTGCAAAGGATTCAAAATATTTAACCCAGTCAATACCACCTGCCACCATCAAACCCAACACCTTCTTTAGATACTCCATGGCTATTGCAACTATCAACCTATAGCACATAAGGGGTAACCTGCTTAAATCCAACAGAAATGGGTAGAACTTGACCGCTTCATCCATTTTTTGACAGTAGCTCCAAGTATGAAGGTCACAGAATCCTAGTTCCAATTAAAGCCAACTTAAGCACCACATCCAAGCCTCCAACCAGGTCCTCCCTAAACAACCAAACAAGCAAATCCTTCACCATTTCCTTTGGAATGCTACTATCCAACAAAGAGGCCAGGAAACACGACGAAATGTGTGCATTATCATGCCCATACTCCTTCCTCTCCAAATGCCCTCAACCCAACACCATTTTTACCTCTACCACTATAAGCGGATCATTGTTAACCAGAATCCTTTTAAGCCTTTGGTCTGTCACCTCTTTGAAAGCACCTTGATGTTCTGTAGCCAACAAAGACACCGACGTGTCTGCACCAAACCAAACCAATCCCTCCGCCGAAATTGCAATGACGAACTTCGACTGCTTAGCCATTAGTTGCCACCTTCGAAACCAAAAAACCTGGCAAAGAAAGCCAACCAAACCAACACCATGAACAAGCTACAAACCCAAATTACTTTGTGTGTGAGGTAAAATGTGCAAAGTAATAACAAATCACACAAGAAATGAAACACATTACATTAAAGATTTGAATCATAAACTAATCTAATTGAAAACAAAGCAAAATCTCTAAAAACATTCCATTGTTCTCTATTCTCAAGGATCCTCTAAATCATTAGTGCTCTCAAATTTGTATATTGCACTATGATTGTTTGGATGACAACCTAAGAAATGAGATGCTATCTAAAATGTTATATGATTGAGTTACAAATGATATGATACTAAGATTATGATGATGTTGTAAATGAAAATGGTGATATGACAATGGATATGATACTAAGAATTATGATGCAAATGTTGTATAAAAGCTAAGATGATAATGGAAATGCAAATACTAAACTTAAGCCATGATATTAAACTAAAATGGTTCTACAATACTCAAAAGCTAAGTGCCAAATTGCTCACTAAATGCTCACAAACACTAAAATGCTCTTAATATTTCTGCATAGTAATTTTACTCAAAGATGGGATGTAAAATGTTGTAGCAATAGGTTGTATTTATAAGATTTCCAAAGCATCTTGTGATGTGGCAGCGATCAACGGTCAAGATTTCAACATGAGAGATGAATAGTGGAGATGGAAGAGGTTAGAAAGAATCATGGAGGATGTTCCCTTGACCAAGGGCAACATGCCAAATGTATGAGAGAATACAATGTGTGAAATTGCCAAGTGTCCAAAGTTTGTTGAGGATAATTCTAATTTAAAAATTAGATTTATTTAAATTCATGTGACACTTGATGAGGTGGCAAGAGGAAAAGTTGTAGACATGTGCCTAAATTTGAATTGGGCATTTAAATTTAGTAAAAAGATTATTAATTAAATAAAACAAACTATGTGAATTTGTTTATTTAATTAAATTAGAGGAATGTGATTTAAGATGGTAGAATTAGAAAAGTGTGAACTATATAAATAAATTTGAAATTTATTTATAAGTAGATGAAATAAGAGGTTTATTAATTAAATAGCTTGTATTTAATTAATTGATTGTCTTGACCGATTTTAGGTGTATACATTTTGCCCCTCTTTGAAGTAATGTGTTTAAATGTTGCTTCAAAGAAAAATTTGCTGCTGATGCCGACAAAAAAATTTTCGATGCCCCAAACACCGATTCAGGTGATAACAGATATATGCCCCCTTGGGAGATAAATCGATGAATTTTTGAATTTTTAGGATTTTTTGAATTTTTTGAAGTTTGATGATTTTTCGATGATTTCAAAATTTTATGATCCAGAAACGATTTATCTCCCAAAAAATGATGTTGAACCTGCCAGATGATGGAGTGATTAATTAAGCCCCTTTTTGACTCCTTGTGTTTGATGATTGATAATCGCTTCAGCTGATTGTTTGATTTGATGATGTTTGATGATGTTAATAGATTGACCTCATGATAGGTGAGGATCAATGATAGGATGATGATGATTGACCTCATGATAGGTGAGGATCAATGATATGATGATGATGACTACCCTCATGATAGGTGAGGATCAATTATATGGTGATGATGATTGCCCTCATGATAGGTGAGGATCAATGATATGATGATGATGATTGACCTCATGATAGGTGAAGGTCAATGATAGGCACTCAATGAGATTTGATCGAAATCTCATTGGAGTTGATTAGATTTGATTGATTGATGTGCTGATTGTGATATGTTATGATCATAGGAGGATTTTAGAAATTTTTAGTCTAGGGAACGCTTTCTAAAGACGTGGGACATGATTTCGCATCTGGTGCAAGTCGATTTAGTATTATCAGTCAATGTAGTTTATCATCTTTGATTGATATGCCCCAGTATAGGATTGATTAATGTACTGAGACTTGATGATGTACTGATACTTGATGTATACACTTATTCAGTCAGAGATTTTGTGATTTCTGCCACTTTGTTGATGTATCTGTTTGACACATTTGGATATCATTATATACTTGACATTGTGATTTTAAGATTTATATGATATGCAACGATGATTAGTGATCTACATGTGTTTATGATTTCATGATGGATACATTTAATTTCTATGTTATGATGCTTATGTGATGCTTATATGATGATGGTATGATATGCTATGGATGCAAATGATGAAACATGCGTTATGATTCTATGATGCTTTATGAATGATGCCTATATGATACATGTGATGGATCTTATTATGCCAATAAAATGTGATGCATTTTATGTTTTTGTACTTTTCTAATGCAAATAGATGATGCAATGAATGGATGAATGTATGATAATGTTAATGCTCGAGTGAATGGATGGATGGAATGATCGTATGATGGTGCATAGTTCTATGTGTTTATGATGTTTATATGATTCTTATGTGATGCTTATGTAATGATTATGGCATCTTATGTGATGATTGTATGATGATTATGTGATGCTTATGTGATGATGATATGATAATTATGTGATGCTTAGATAGTGATTATGTATGTATGCAATGATGATATGATTATCTATGATTGATGATTCTATATGCTTTATGGATGATTTTTTATGCTATGTGAGATGGATTTGATGATGTAAATGATGTGTGATGTTTATGTGATGATGATGTTGATCCAGTTAGTCCTTTGTCAGTCTTGGATTTGAGTAATAACAAATTCACAGGTTGTATTCCATACATCCTGGCAAATCTATCTTCACTACTGGTTTTAGGTGTTCATAACAATGGCATTATATCTTTACAGGGAAACCTGCTTAGTCATGTTCCTCAGCGAATTTTTCTTCTTGGAAATCTTATTTTGCTGGATATGTCTTTCAATCTTCTTAATGGACCATTTTCTTAATCCATTAATAATAGATGAAATGATTTTGATTATGCAAGTCAGATGCAATGCACTTCTTCTTGTGTTTTCTGATGTGGATATTATGATGTAATGCATGGATGGATGAATGATGTGATAATGCATATATGATATGAGAATGCTTTCTAATGTATGCAAATGATGATGCAACTGATTATGCAACTATATGAGAATGATGTGTTTTTAGTTAATGTCAAATGTACTCAATCGATTAATGATAGAGATAACATCCTTTTGAAAAATCTTCCAGCCGTGGAAACCCCATAAATACAGACGCAAACTAAGATGGATGCAATATAACTTAACCATGCAGATCTAATATGCAAATGTTGTCATCGTAATAGCCGATTTGTCGTGCTTTTTATCATCATTGAGCCTTTAAAATGTTGAAAGTGAGTACAAACATCGATGGTATAATTAGACCATGATGACCTAAGTACTACTTCCATGATTTTTGATATTGCAAGTTAACACAAGCATCTAGGTAAAATTAAACCAAGATGACCAGAGCATTCCTTGCATAAACAAACAAGAGTTAATAATTTTCCTATGCAAATTTGGAATGTCATCAGTGATACTTTGTAGAGCATGTCTCGCAAAAATTTGCACAGTAGTAATGAGTAACTCACAGACAACAGACAAAGAAAAATCACACTCCTTCTTAGCTCCTTTAGTTCAATACATCATCGAGTTGCTCCCGAGATATGATAACAAAAATCAAAGTACAACAATTGAAAATTCATGCTAACATGATAAAGCCATGATTCAAAATGAACATCATCCATTTAAGGTTTGCTTTGATTGATTTGGTTGTTTGATTTGGATGGTTAATGTGTTACTGATGGCGATTAATGTTTAGTGTTAAGTTGCACTATGATCATTGTGTTCATTGCGTTTGTCCTATTGTTGTTTGTCTGTTGGTTTAAGCTCAAAGTTTACTGCCCCCAGTGAGTCCAAGATTTTTCCCCTAGTCTAGGGTGAGACACGACCGTGATGCCAGGATATGTACACGAAGCTTTCTGATGATAGGAAAAATGATGACGAATGCGAATGGTGAAAGTAAATGGTTGACATGCTCAAATAGATGGAAAAGCTAACCTATCACAAATAGCACCTGTTGCCAGGTTTTCACTACTTGTCTTTATTGCACTTTTTTAGATTTTTTGATTTTTTTGATTTTTTGATTTTTTGATTTTTCACCTTTTTTTGTATTTTTCAATTTTTTGATTTTTTTTTGATTTTCTCAGGATATTTAAGATGAAATGATATGACCAAATTTTCCCCTAATCTCGTCAAGAACAAAGGAAGAAAATGGGACATGGATTTTGATAAGCTAGAAGATATGGAATGGAAGAATGTAAGGACAAGGATAATGAATAGGATGAGCAAAATCAATTAGATAAGATGCAGAAATATTGTCCAAGTATTTTGCCCCTATTCCTCATCAAGACCAAGGAAAGGAAGGAAGGATGTACTTAGAAATAATTATGGGATATGGATAATGCGAAGGATATGGTACGAAAGATATGGATAGAGTGTATAGGATAAGATATATGATGTTCAAGAAGATCCTTAACCTTGTTGAGATCAAAGGTGGGAAATGTGGATGATAATATATGCATGATAGGAAGATGGAAGGACTTAAGAATCAAGTTTCACGACTAAATATCCCTTTAATAAACCATTGCAATGGGGATTAAACTCATAAATGTTGGCCTATTAAAGGTATGATGGAAGAACTAAGGACTTATCTAAAGGTTTGGATTAATGGAGAAAAATGGGGGATGAATGTTGGGTAATGTATAAGAGGTGGGAAGGCTTGCTGATGGATAGATGGAAAGGATTGCAAGGTCAACATTGGCACACACCTTAAAGGGTGATGGAGTGACGAAGGAAAGATGGATTTGGAAGATGATAGGTTTTTAGATGGCATATTGGAGGAAGCTTTTGGATTAGCGAATTTGGATGCCAATTTAGATTTTATTGCTTCTATGAGACTTTTTGGAATCCACATGACTTTTGACTTTGATTTTTGCTTTGTGGGACTTTGTGGCCTTTTAGATGATTTTTTTTTCTTTTTGCTTTGATGGGCCTTTGTGGCCTTTTGAAATTTTCTTTTGATTTGCGGACCTTTGTGGTCTTTGAAAATTTCCTTTTTGCTTTGAAGGGCCTTTGTGGCCTTTTTAATTTTTCCTTTGATTTTGGACCAAATTTTATTTTATTTTTGTACGCCTCTTCGAGGAGACATGTTGATCCTTTGATACATGTGGAATTTGATATGGAAGCTTTTGACATTTGGCACCCAAATTGCCTCCAAGAGCAATGGGAGGGATGAATTGAGATGAATGGTATGGAGGTATTATGGATGAATGAGCGTAGGTAGAATTTTGAAAGGGAATTAAGGATGTGTGCCTTTTTTGTTCTTGAGGGATAGAATATGGACCTAGGATAGATGGAAAGTTTGATGGACTAGGATGAGAACTTAGGATAGATGGATGGTTTGAAGGACTAGGATGAGGACCTAGGATAGATGGAAGATTTGAAGGAGTAGGATGAGGACCTAGGATAGATGGAAGGTTTGAAGGACTATAACACTTAGGTGTATAACCAAGGCCATGGTAATATGGGTTTTCTTGAGCAAAAAGGGGTTCTAGGATACCTTGTTCATGAAGGCCTAATCCTTTGCCTTTGTAGTTCATACTTTGACACATTCACTTACCAATGGGATACATATTGTTTGTGAAACAAGATGCAAGTCCATTTTGGGGAGGATATGATATGGATGAAAGGATAGGTGTTGGAAATAAACCAGAATGAATAAAGGTGGAGGATCCCAATTTGTAGGTGTAGGGTTCATGGATAACTTGTATAGGTGTGATAGGATCTTGACATGGGGATGATGGGGTGTTTTGATCTTGACTTGGAAAAGGATCAGGAGGTGTAGGAGATGGAGTAGCTTGCTCTTCATTAGGTACAAAATCATCATGTAGTTGTATGAAAGGCATATCTTAATCTCGATGAGGAAGGGAATCATGAGATTTTGCAGAAAGCATATCTTGATCATCAAGTGGTAGGACATCATTAGATAAGCTAGAAGAACTATCATGCACCTGGGATGCAATGGAATTATGAGATGATATGGATTCATTAGATGGGGTGGAAGGACTTGGAAGGATAATTTTCTCTTGAGATGGAAAGGAATCATTGTGGATGAAAAGTGAAAGGAGGGGATCATCATAAAATTCTTGAGAGATGGGGTCCTAGTAAAATATTGGAATAGCTTGTGGAGTTTTTATATCATTGGATGGAGTGGAAAGAATGATTTGATATTGATGTGTAAAGGAGTCTATGCTAGCATGGTTTGGAATGAGAGATTGACATGAATCATTAGATGCAAAAGGTATGATAAAAGAAGGTGGTTGGATGGAATCATTAACTTGGGTGAAAGGATCCTAAAATTTATTTTGACTTATGGGAGATGAAGATAGATACATGACATGGTAATATTGTTCAATGTCATTTGTGTTTGAGGACTGAGATTTGGGCTTCTGATTTAATTTTTGCAAGAATTCAAAGACATTGAATTTGGATGATGTAGTTGTTGGTGGAGAAGGTGTCATGTCCAAATTTTTCTCAGAGGAATAAGAACAAATGTCTGGTAGCAAATATCTCTCTGTGGTTTCCCTTTGCATGTTAATGATCTATTGTTGAAGGTTTTGTATTTGCTAAGTTAAAGCATTTAATTGATCCTCATCTATTTCAGGTTGATGAAATTTGTGAAAAGATTTTCCTTCAGCCTCAACCATGATGGTTTTATGTTTAGGCACTTTAAGATGTTAGATCTTGGTTTAGTTTGGAGAATTTCACTTGTAAGTGTTAGTTTCAACAAGTTTAAGACTCTGTTGTGGCTGAGGAATGACTTTATTCTGGAAAAGATCCTTAATTTTGGTTCAAACTGATAAACTAATAGGGAATTTAACTCTTTGGTTTTGCATTTAATGGATGTGCTAAAACAGGGTATGGATGTGCTAAAATATTGCACAGATGCGCTACTAAATAGACCGGATGCACTAGACTGTACCCAAGATGTGCCAAAAAAAGGACTCAATGCACTGAAGAATGGACCAGATGCACTATAAAATGACACAGATGCACTAGACAATGGGTTAAATGTGCTAAAATATGCCAGGGATGCGCTAGACTATACCACCTATGCACTGGTAAAGTGACTCAATGCGCTAAAATATGCTGTGTATGCGCTGGAACAGATGGTGTATGCGCTAAAATTTAGACTCAATGCATCGTAGGATGACTCAAATGAGCCAGAGAATAGACTAAATGCGCTAGATTTCCCCTAAGTATGATGATTTCAAGTTGGTATTCTGTAAGTGGATGCGCTGGACAATTTTGTAGATGCGCTAGAAAAAGTAGTGTATGCACCAAAATAGAGAATGGATGCACTAATCTAGGAGTTTTTCAATGTTTTTTGAAAGTTTGCTTGTTTTCTTGTCTTTCAATAAATGGAATTGGTTGATTTTCTCGATGTTCTTTTGAATCAATGGTTGCAAATTGTTGTGTGTGATGTTTGTTTTAGAATACACATGTAAGACACATCAAGCAAGTACAATTCCTAGGGTTGGCCATGACAATATTCACCAGATTCCCACTTGGATTTTACTCCAGCTGTGCTTACTTTTAGCGGATGATTAGAAGCTTGACCACATTGGCTCCCTCCACGATACGCACTTCTCAGGTTAGCCAAGCTTCAGTTCTCATGAATCTCCCATGACGAACTTCTCATCTCTACTAAAAGCCACAAGAATATGGGATGGCTTGGCAATGAATGTTGCTGCACCAATGAATAGAAAAGGGATTTTGGCTTGCTAACACAAAAGGATTTTAGTATAGGCATCCGTTCGACAGATATTATACATGCGACAAGTGACCATTGCTGCCCATCTTGTCGGTATAACCCCTTGTGATACTTGAACTTTCCTCAAGTACCCACACTTATATACCGGGTGGAAGTGGCTTGGCTTTAGCCCGTTCCTGGTTTGGGTCGTTCCCGTAGGGTGAGTACTTTTTCCCACTACGATAGACCCTGGAAGGATATAACAATAATGAAAAGAATGGGTCTGGCTTTTTGGTCACCCAGTTAAGGGGAGAGCATATGCCTACCATTCAACAAGCACAACAAACATGGGTTTCAATTAACCTTTTAATTAAGCTAGATGCCTATCTTAATCAAAAGAAAGCAATAATATTTCCAACCCCTACAAACACCATTAGTAGTTTCAAAAAATGTCTTTGACAAGCGTATTTAGTACAATGGATATCAAATGCTTTTTCTTTCACTTCAATGCTCCATGTTCCTCTTAAAACCTGCAATAAATGCTCAAAATGTTAGATGAGATCAAGAAATAAGAAGATATAAGGGTTAAATGAATGATTAAGCATAAAAACCCTAAAAATTAGACCAAGTTACAATGTGATTTGACTTTAGGTGTAAAATTAAAATTTTTAACTCTATAAAAATTGAGAAACACCTACACCATTGCATAGCTTATGAAATTCTACCCCATTTCAAAAAAAAGGTTAGAAAAATACCTCTGTATGACCAAGATATGGCCATTTTAAGATTGATTATAAAAGCACTAAAGCAAAGAGCATATGTGCTAAAAGACTACTCAAATGCACTAAAAGAACTATTGCATGCACTAGAGAACTCAATTTATGCAATAAAGAAGTGTTAGATGCGCCAAAAGAAGGCTTTGATGTGTCATAATAGAGATTGTATGTGCTAAAATACTTTTCGGATGTGCCGAAACAAATGATGGATGCATCGTAATAGAGATTGTATGCGCTAAAAGACTGTTTGGATGTGCTGAAAGAACTCACGGTCGTGCTAAAAGAATTTCACGTCCAAATCTGTAAGCACACTTTCCAGAAAATGTTAAAAATAGGGGTTTTTCCCCATGGTGGGTGCCAAATTTATGTGTGAGGTAAAATGTGCAAAGGAATAACAAATCACACAAGCAATGAAACATATTACATTAAAGATTTGAATCATAAACTAATCTAATTGAAAACAAAGCAAAATCTCTAAAAACATTCCATTGTTCTCTATTCTCAAGGATCCTCTAAATCATTAGTGCTCTCAAATTTGTATATTGTACTATGATTGTTTGGATGACAACCTAAGAAATGAGATGCTATCTAAAATGCTATATGATTGAGTTACAAATTATATGATACTAAGATTATGATGCTGTTGTAAATGAAAATGGTGATATGATAATGGATATGATATTAAGAATTATGATGCAAATGTTGTATAAAAGCTAAGATGATAATGGAAATGAAAATAATAAACTTAAGCCATGATATTAAACTAAAATGGTTCTACAATACTCAAAAGCTAAGTGCCAAATTGCTCACTAAATGCTCACAAACACTAAAATGCTCTTAATATTTCTGCATAGTAATTTTACTCAAAGATGGGATGTAAAATGTGTTAGAGTAAAGAATTAACTTTACTACCTCTTAAGATTTCCCTTTATGCACTTGCAATAGTCATTTAATAATTAAATCTAATTATTAAATGCCTATTTACCTATTAGGGTTTCCTATTAGGTTTTATGATCTCCTTCTATAAGGATTGATCCTTTGTATATTTTTACTTAATTCTTTTGCTGATAATAAACTTTCACATTGTCAGAGCAAAACCCTTGTTTTGTTTCCTACAGATTTCTTCCTTGTGATAGGTTTTTGCATGCAGGTTTCTTGGGCTTAATAGATTTGTTTTTCATCAAATCTTACATGGTATTAGAGTTGGATCTGTTGTAGCTTGTTCATGTTTGAAGAAAAAAGGGAGCAAGGGTTTGACAGAAGAAATTTGGGATTCTTCAGCTAATTTGAGAGGTTCTAGTTGTAGTTTTCGATCATTCCCTTGCCCATGATATTTTTTGGGTGTCCTTCCTGGCATTCCACGGTGGTGTCCTTGGTATCGTTTACCGGTCTTGCACCTTATTCCTCTGACAGTGCATGGCAGATGCGTTGCAGGAATCACGAAAGGCAGAACTTCAAACCCCCATGGGCGCCGTACTTTGACTTGAAAGTTTTTTTACTGATGATTGCTATCTAGATCTGCAGTCTATTTCATCAGTAAATTCTTCAGGTACACAGAGATTTGTCTCAATCATCTACTGCTTTCTATTGTTTTCTGGCTTTCAGTTTGTACTGGGGATTGGATTTTTGCATTGTGGGGGGTGTTTTTTCTTGCTTTCTGTCAGTTACATCAGAAAACCAGAATCTATAAACACCAAAACAAACAAACAAACCCCTTCTACATCTTCTGTCTAGTTCTGAAAGACCACTAAATAATAATAAAAAATTCAGAGTAGTTGAGGCACAATTCACAGGATGGCTGATAGATCTATTGAATCTCTCACACCGCATAATTATCACACTTGGAAGGGTCGCATGATGACTCTTCTCTAGTCTCGAGGGTTATGGTCCTGTTTGGATGAGGTTCAGCCTCAGTTGACTTGCACCTCTGAGGTTATGCAGCACATGAACAATATGGATCAAGCTATGGGATTGATGGCTTTGCACATTTCCGACAGTCTCTTGTTTCATCTTGATGGTTGTATCACTCCTTGAGCCATTTGGACCAAGTTTGATGGACTTTTTGGTACTGTCAATGAGTTCAGAGCTTTGCAGCTTGAGGCCGAGTTAACTTCCTTGGTACCTGATTTGTTTCCCTCCATTGAGGACTTCTTGATGAAGTTCAAACAGCAAAGATCTATCTTGCAGGGTTGTGGAAAGGTTAAGACTAATATAGAGTGCATCTTCCTAATCCTCTCCAAGCTTTGAGGTCCATTTCAGATCTTCTCCTCGACCTTCCATTCCACCATGGATGCCTTGGGTGCTCGACATGTCATGCCTACTTTTGAGGTCTTTTGTGATCGTCTGACTCGTGAGCAAGCTAAGCTCAAGTAGATGGATTCACTTTCAGGTTCATAGAACCAAGCGTTGTTAGCCCAGTCCTCCAAGGGAAAATAGAAGCAGAAACCGAAGCCTAAGAAAGATTCAGGGGCTAGTGAGAATCCCTCCAAGCCACCACCTAAGTTTGATTCAAAACCACAACCCAAATAGAAATCTTCGCAGTTTGGTGAGTCTTCCTCCAAGACTAAGAAGAAATCTGGTGATCCTTGTAGTTTTTGTGGCAAGGAAGGACATCCAGTTTCCAGGTGTTGGAAACATTTAGAGGCTTTAGAGGAAGCCATGCAACAACATATTATCAGTGCACCTCAGTCTCCTTCACAACCCATAGGGGAAGGTCATGCTCTTTCTGCATGAGCATTGTCCTCAGAATCCACTTGGATTCTAGATTCTGGTGCCTCTCACCATATGACACACACAAAGGATTTGGTCACCACTCTTGCCCCTACAGGCACTAGACATATTGTAGTTGGTGACTCAACACAACTTTTAGTTCAGGGTTTAGGTACTGTTTCACTGGATGGTGGTTGTCTTCAGGATGTGCTTTTGGTTCCTGACATTTTGACAAACCTTCTATCCGTTTATCAGATTTGCCACTCTGGCTCTGGTAAGGCAGTTGAGTTCTCACCACATGATGTGGTTATTCGAGACCTTCATGATCCTGACTTGGTTGTGGCTACTGGGAGTGTGGATTCTGCATCTTGCTTATACAGATTCGATGGCTTTGAGAGTTCAGACACTGTTGGTTCCTCTCTTATAGCACATGCAAATTTAGTGAGCAGGCTTTGGCATGAGCATTTTGGCCAT
>VDFB02322464.1:0-69966 GCA_007258455.2 Sequoia sempervirens
TGAACTGCAGAACAGTGGTAGTAACGTGTCTTTCTTGGTGACACAAGTCTTTGTCACATAGTTATGACAGCCACTTCTAATCTCACCAGTTAAGGCCTGATCCTTGAAGTTGCAATTTGAAACAACTTAAGAGTATTGTATGCTATGATGAACATGCTACTTGGATTTTTCAGATGTGTGAATTGTTCTAACTTCTAAGATTCAGCATTAAATGTGAGTTGCAGTGTGCAAATATGCATTGGTGCTAAAGGGTAGTTTGAGATAGTGTCAATATCATGTAATGAGTTGTTTCTTTTGAATTGTAACATTCAAACATCTTTACGCATGTGCAATAACTTGTAGCACAATGACAATTTTAATGATTCTGTAATCTTCAATTGTATCAAGACTTATTGTTGAGACTTTGGCCTCTGCACAGGGTGACAACTTAGAGAGGAGTAAGTGGAAGGTAGTTGGAAATGGAGCAAAGTTTCGAAAAGAAAATGGACTGTCTGCTGGTAACATATCTTTTTATATCTGTAAAAATTATTTGGGAAAAAAATTAACAAAGAGAAATGTGCATCTGTTTTCTTGAAGTACTATGCATTTGAGGAAAAAGAAAGATAAGAAGACAACATTTCTATGTGTCATATTAATTTTTACCAGCTTAATGGAAATGGCACAATCCTGGAAATGCAACTTATAGTTTAGAGCTCAAAATTAAGACGATGCAAGAATTACTGCATAGTAACTTATATTTTGAGCCTTGTAGTGAAAGATAACGATAAATTAATTGACATTAAGTTTATAGATTGTACTCTAGCAACATATCATCTTAAAGGAATGGAAATGTTTTCAAAATGAAGGCTTTATAATACACAACATTTTATTTCCTAGTCTACCGTGCATTATTTGAAAAACATAAAATTTACCATATATCAAGGAGGTTTTGTCTAAGCATAGTATCATTGATGTATGGACAAGTTTGTTGGAGGTTGTCATTGATGTCAAATGGGTGTTGCTATTTAAGATATGATAATACAAATCCTAAAGCTAAAGAAACATGAATACATTATTCAAGACCTGTACATTGATGTGATGGAGGCCTTTCAAGATTTCCTACAGTTGTGACTGCTCTTAAGTATGATATATGTTATGATGGAAAAGTATATGCCGTGATATGGAAAGTATCATATATACAGAATCATATGAAGAGGTGGAGACATTTATGGCACAAGCCATTACATTAATGTGACAGAGATGCTATGGGTGAGTCGTTAGTGAAGGAGCTGAAGGAATTTTGTATTCCATAATTAAGTAACAAACTACTGTTGTGCTCAAAGCAAGAGAAATCCGAGAATGTCTATGTGCTGACCTCATCTTTGGTCATCGGCTTACCTCAAGCAATTATGATGACAATGTCAAGAAAACCACTGGTGGAAGGAATGGCTACGATTTCAAGCTCACTGATATTTTCTCCATAAAGTTCATCATCAAGATTGTGGATGAAAAGAGGCAAAAGAAGTATAAACATGTTTTCACTAAACAACATGAGCAGCAAGTTAGAACCAACCATTACAGTCGAATCAAATCAAGATAATCTATATGATGGCCAACCAAGCATGTTCCAAGACATTTATTTAACCAATGTTATCACCCAGAAAATAATTATGACAGTGAGAGTTTATATTATATAAAGCAGCGATTAAGGAAAACAAAAGAAAGCAATTAAATGAAGAACATGTTGGAATTCAATGTGGATGAAGAACATGATGAATGAAGGGCTGGGCAAACATAAAGGAAGTCAATTTTGTAGTTGCTGATGAAAGTAATAAAATAAAACATCAATATCATTAAGTAAGCAGAGTCATTATAAAATACATTGAATAAATCCCAAAGTGGTCGACTTCCTTATTTGAAGTTAAAAGAATATTAATATATTAAAAGCACATGGGAATAAGACAAAAGTCATATATGACAAAAGTCATATAAGACAAAAGAAGACAGCAAATATAAAAAGGAGCATGTAGCGAATTAATATTATGAAGAGTGCAACGAATGTATTAAGGAAAAGCAACGCTTCATAAATAGCAATGACTCTATGATATAAAAGGCAACGGTTACTAAAGTGTAGTGATTTCTATATGTCAAGAGCAGTGATTATCATTGAAGGCAGTAATTAAGCTTATGGCAAGCATAAAGAGTGTTAACAAAAGGATGCCTCTTTAGAAAGAAAATATCCATTGTGAAGTGTTGCATCTCTTCAAAGAAATATGAGGATATAAAATGAAAAAGAATTGTGTGAGAGATGAAGAGTGTATTTGGAGTGTAGTCGGCCGAAAATGATCATATTGTTTAGTCGGCCAATTAATGTAATTAAATAAAACTATAATGTATGCAGCAACATATTTTATATTACATGTTGTGGAAATTAAGTCCCTGACTAGTTTTGACTAGTTGTAATAGGTAGTCGCGATGGTTGGTGTTCTCAACCACCGTTAGCAACTATATATATGTTTTGTTTCATTGTAGTTGGGGACACGACATGACATAGCACGAATGATTGTATACTATATCTATTGCATTAATGGATGAAAGTGCCATTGTTCTGTGCACATTATGCGTTCATGAGTATTTCCTATGTATGTTCTATAAGTTACATTCTCGTTTACTCTAGTACGTTGTCAAGTCATTCCTATGAGTAAAAACTTGGTGCAGTTGCCGAATTGAACCCTCGTACACATCACATAGACGAGATAATGGTGTCGTAATGGCTTAGCCAGCCGAAGAGTCAGTACTATCCAACGAGGAAAGAGAAGACGCATTGACGGAGGATCTCATAAACTTGTGGGATATCTCGTTGAGGGATCATGTATGGAGGGATGCTCTTAGGTGAGAGGTCCCTCAGGTGGTCATTTGGGACAACCTGAGCGTCAACCCAGAGGTTGACCACCTCCTCAACAGATTACCAAGGTTGATCACACATCACTATATTATATTGCAAGACCTTTGGGTTGAGAGAGATGTTGGCGTTTCAATTCGCAACTCTGGAATGAGGATTAGAAACAAACAACTATGCACAGTTAGACTGCTCTTCAAATTAGGAGGGGAAGCTTCCTCTTCGCTGATTATGCTTAAAAAGAAATACTAAACTATTTCCAATCTTTTTATTTCTCAGTTGAGAGCACAAGGTTATAAAAAACTTCGCATGCAGCTGAGGTTTTCTCTGGTTTCGTAACTTCAAACTACAACTAAGCCTATTCTAATAACGCTTCTAATAACTCAAGTAAATTTAGAGCCTGAGAATTAGAAGTAAACAAGGAATGATTGATTTGACACAAAAGCTTAAATAAACTTGCTTCCAGAACACACCCGAAGACTCATTGTACTTATTAGATGTAATGTAACACTCTATCTAATCTATAGTTTAAGAATGGCAACTAACTACCAGATTCAACTGAAGTGTAACTAACTAGTTTTCGTACTAGAGTTTCCTTTGCAATAACGAACGGAAAAGATAAACAATTTGAACTATAACTACATAAACGATTCATCAACTAACTTCTAGTTTTTCAATTTCAGCTAAAAAGAAAACAGTTAATAGTCTATATAACTGAAAACCACAGTTGGTTAATAACTAACTTTTCCATTACTTCCGAAATGAAAAGAGCATTTATTATAGCTATGAAATAAACATGTTAAAGTAAATATAACTGAAATTAAGAGAGAGAGAAAGAGTTACAAGAAAGTACAGTCTGAAGGCTTCCTACTGGAATGCTTGAGCAAGACTTTGTCTTCAAGGGAAAAAGAAATATCATCAAGGATTTTTCCGCCCAACCAAAGACCTACTAGTCTCCCGTGTTTTTTCAACTGAAGAAACCCGACCCTTCACGAGGGCAGTCGACAAGGATCACATAAATACTATCATGCCATTTGAGCCTGGTGTCAAGAACCTATACTACCCTGGTTGATCCTTCACTATAGGGTACTCTTAACTAGAAAGACCATTCTGACCAAGGGTATATCTGGTTTTTGATAGCTAACAAATGCTTAATCTAAGCATCATAACGTTTCGATTAAGGAAGGAGGCCAGGGTGGCAGAGGTTACCACCTTAACACAAAAATGGATCTTGCCTCATTCAAACTCACGACTCTAAAAGATATTCTAATGTTTAATTGATTATTTAATTTCATTTTAAACAACAAAATGCGTTAAAGAGCTAGATATGTTCGACTTCAAGAGGAGAACGACGATACACAATTTAAGTTGACTTGTTTTTCTTATAATTATTTAAATAAGTGATATTCAACCAAGGTTACGGCTTCAATATAGCTATCTTACACCAACTCGTGGCTTGATGATAATTTTGATCCTTTATTAACTACGACCTCTCCTTGATGATATTTCCCTTTCCCTTGAGGTGTTGGCAATCCAACAATCACTTGACAAAAAATTAGGGTTAGACCGTTCTCGATTTATATATATTTTTTAAAATATAAACTCATCAACACATTCATTTATACATATATAAGAAAATCATTCATATTTGCAGTTA
This sequence comes from Sequoia sempervirens, assembly GCA_007258455.2. Lineage (NCBI taxonomy): Eukaryota > Viridiplantae > Streptophyta > Pinopsida > Cupressales > Cupressaceae > Sequoia > Sequoia sempervirens. Next base: position 4,536 of record VDFB02322464.1, read on the forward strand.
CAACATAGAAATTAAAATTCTTTTCCCAATTTCACATTCTCATGAAAGGTAGTTAATCACAACTAACATAACGACCATAATTTCATTGCCATAATCTTGTTCAAGACAAAAGGGATGTAACATGTAATCTGAAATAAAGATTACTCAAGCAAAACATAAAAAAAAGTGCTGAAATAGATTGAGACAGTAGATCAGAGCAAAGTAGGCATGAGATTTTTTTCGTCAATTTTATAACAGCAAATACACTTCTAGGACAACAGATTATAGCAACGATAGGCTTACAATATGCGATCAAACCAGATTACACTTGAAACAAAAGTGAACAGACATTGAATAGCAAAGTTGCAGGCGAAATAGGCTCAGCAAATTTGTTATTACAACAATGGTTAAAAATAAATGGGCAAGGCTGCCCTTATTTATACACAAACAAGGAGTAGGGAACCCTAAAATCTCCTTGTTTTTAACAACTAGTCTTGCCAACATGCAAGTTTTATTTCTAAAAATAAACAAAAGATGACTAATAACTTAACTAACTGCCAACATTAGTTAATCGAAAAAGCTCCAACTATACATTGATATTTCCAAAGAATAGATAAGCATGAATGAGAACAACCAGTTTAACTTGGAAAAGGCATCAAGTTAACTGCTGCCTTTATTTGAGTTCTATTCTCGGAAGTCTTTGCATGTTTCAACTGGTAATTTGATCCTTGATGGCTTGGGAAATCATATCCTCCAAAAAGCTGTTAACTACCTCTTCATCAGGAACACTGATACCATCCAAAATGATGTACTGTTTTTCCAACATCTCCTCACCATCTGCAATCAAACTTAGCAATTCTTTCCTCTTTTCAGCTGCTTCATCAAATTTTGCTGACATTTTAACCACATGTTTCATCTTGTAGGCCACAGGATCACCATGAAAAATGCCACGAACAAGGTTCTGAAACTCTGTTTGTACTTCACCGAGCTCAAAGTAAGTGCCATCTTCATGTTGATATTGACAAGGGATCTGTGACACAAATGTACTTACAAACTTGAGGGTATTAGCAACCTTCTGTCTATATCTAGCCAATTCTACAGATATTCCTTCGTAGCTTTTTACTTTGAAGAGGTGTTATTCTCTCCAAGCAAAAAGCTTCTTCTTGTGTTCTTCTGTAATGATTGAATCATAAGCCGTCTTCAAGTCGGAAATGACGATCTCATCTCTTGGTTTCCTTCTGCTATATTCTGCTCAAACTTCTGAATCCCTAAGCGAAGATCATGGGCTTTATACTTCAATTGGTACATCTTTGCAAGTATAAATCTGCCCCTGGCGATGAATTCTTCTACCCAATCTCTCATATGTTTTCCGTAGATGACCAATTGACTCAGTTGATGTTGATCTGCAGGGGGTTCCAAAATTTGTGGAAGCAACAAGGTGGCTTGTGAAGTACCATGAAGGAGATTGGAAACATACTGCCGCAGCTGTCGAACCTTAGCCTTGAGGGCTGCCTTATCTTCTCCATTCTTGAGCACTCATTCTTTCAGATTGTCTGTTGCAACTTCGAAGAGATTTGCATTAGTATGTTGGATGCTTCTTCTGAGATTGGCCTTGACAATCTTGAAGTCATCAATTTCAACCTCATCAACGTTCTAGTCTTCAGGAGGTGTGGCAAACTCAAGGATGATCTCGCCTTCAAAATTCTTCTCCATATGAACTTGCTTCTTAAGTTTCTTCTCTGTTGTGTCTTGGTAGACGCTATCAAGTTCTGCAAAGTTCAACTGATAAGAAGGCTTCCTCCTCTTCCTACCCAGCAAGTTCTCAAGTCAAGACGAGGAGTCTCTACTAACTTCTCTGGTTGGATTGGTTCCGACTCTAGCAACTCCTGATGGATCAATAGGTGTTGAAACGTTGTGAACTGGCGAATCACCTTCTAAATGTATATGAATAGGAGAAGGCCTTGGCGACGACGAAAGAACAAGAGATGAAGGCTTTGCTTCTACTCGTGGTGCTAATTCAACTGGAACTTTTGGTGCATTTGCTGTCTGTTCCTGCTGATTCACTTTTTCCTTTAAGCTGTTCGTCATTCTACTAATCTTTGTATCTTTTGGAGCATTGCTCATAGCTTTCGCTCTCGGTTTTGATTTAGAAGGTAGAGATGATTGAACTATTGGCGGCTCTGCAACTGGAATAGCTACCTTCCGTGTCTTCTTATTGTTTAGGAATATCCTGCTGTTCTTGATAACTTGGCTTGTTCTTTCCTCAATTGAAGTGCTCTCTTTGGCGAACCAATCAACTTGTGAAATTGGCCATTGCTCGACTTGATCTCGAGCATACATGGGAAGTAGGACTTCTCCATCTTCATCTGAAAGGTCTTCCACATCTTCTGATAAGAAATCAACCATCTGCCAAAGAGTGAGTTTGGAGTAGTTGTGCTTGCCCACTTCAAACTCATATGCACAATTAACCCAAAAATCTTCAACTGTGGGTACATGTGCGTGATTTTGACTAAGACGAGCTGTGAAGACACCACGAGGATCGTATGAACGTCTCTCCTTGAAAAGCTTGAGATCAAACTTTGACATTTCATCGCTCATCAACTTAGCATCAGTTGCCAATCTACATTTGTATATACTCATCTCAAACGGGAAGTTGAAGGCAGGCTTGCGTCTGTTACATAGAAATGTGTGCATTTCGTGTACTTGCCTCAGAAATTCCATGAACATGACCTCATCCATTGGATACCTAGGAAGCATGACTGGATCACCTGAGAAGCCATATACTCTTATGTAGGAGAACGTGGGGAATTGGATAAACCAATCGGCCCACTCCGCCATTGCCAATTTGACATCTGCTGAAATTCTTATATGCAACTCATCATCAATCTCCCACACCGTATGCATCAGTAATAGATCATTTACCCGCTTGTAAAGCCGCTGAGATTCTGAAAACTCTAATTGTGGGTAATGATCATACACATGTTGAACACCCAGGGTTCCAACGATAGTCAAACCTCTAAACTTGCCTTGAAAGGCCATTAGATATTTGACGATGGAGACAATCACTGATCAATGTTGGCTAGTCATAGTGTTCTGCTCTGTCAACAATCTGGGAAATGACGTAAAACATCCAAGGCTGAAATTTATTAGCCTTTGCTTGACCTGTGACTCGGTTGAGCAAAGTAATCATGACTGCAAATTCCTCCATGAATTCACTGCGCCCAACATTCCTTGGCAAAGTATTCTGCTTCTCTTTCAGCCACTTTTGAGCCTTTTTTTTTCTTACACTTGTCCTTTTGCACATACCGCACTTCTTCATATTCTTCAATAGATATGATGAATTTTTCCGTCCATGGTGGTATTGCAAAACACTTCTCAATATCTTCCAGCCTGAGGCTTCAAATAACATGACCATCTGCTGTTATGATTTCTTGTGAAGTTGAATTGTTCGGGAAATATCTTCCTCTCCTAGATTCACCTTCTTTATGTTTGGTTCTTTGTACTTGATCATTTTGTCCCTTTCAAAGTTGTGTGCTGGTGTGTTGTCCACCCTGGCCACTCCTTTGTACTCTCTGTATTCTGGGGGAAATTTTTGGCTCGTCGATGCTCCTTCTTCCCCTTCAGTTTCTTTAATTTGCAACATATTGCAGTCTTGCTGGAATACTTCACATTCCTCCATCTGCCTATGGAAGAGTCTGTTGAGTGAACTCGCCTCATCCTTCGAGCATTCTTGAATTTCTAGGATACCTTCATCGTTTGGTTCTATAGTTCCCTTTCTCACTTACTGCTTGGTTTCTCAAGTCGATCACATATTTCCTTCCATTGTTCTCTATAGACAATGTGTTCCTTTTCCAGTTTTGGTCTGCTTTGGTTGCAACCAGCCACCATCTTTTGAGCAATGCATCGTACCCCGTTTTCTGTAGTGGAATGACTACAAAGTTCATCAAGAACAGTTGTGTTCCGATCGTCGCCTTCTGTGCCATCAATGTTCCCAGTGGCTTGATGCCATGTTGGTTGGCGCCCACCAATTGGAATGTTGGTGGCCAAAGTGTAGGTTTCCTGAGACTCTTCCATGTGTCTTTGGGTAGTACGTTGATTCCTGATCCTCCATCGACGATCGTGTTTGTTAGATTCTTCCCTTCGATCTCCATTTGCACGATCGCCAATCTCTTCTTGATGTTTATTGTTAGCAACATTGGGTCAATGACTTGTTCTCCCTCGGGTGGTGGTTCTGCTACCATCTCCTTCCTTCGGCCTTGTTGTTGTTGATGTTGTTCATCATCGACTACGTTTGTGATTGCCATTCCTAATTGGGGCATAGTCTGGAGAAGGTTGGTCACTTTTATGGGTACGGTAGTCTGCAGTACTTGTCATATGATATTCTTTTTCAACTCCGACCGCCACGAGGTACTTGGAGTCTCCTGAGATGTTCTTCGTTCCTTAGTCATCGCTTGTTCCACCTTTGCCTTGTCTTCCTTCATTCGTTGCTTTTCCGTACGAGGGTTTGGGTAGATGGCTTTCTTTGTTTGTGCTCTAGTGATCACCAATACCTCTTCATTCTGATCTTCCACGTCTATTATATTGATGCCTTTCTGTTTGGGGCAATCGATGTCTTTGTGGTCACCCATTCCACACCATTTACAATCTTCCTCATGAACTTTGACCATTATGGCATTCCTTGGCGAAGTGACCCCATTCGTTGCACTTCCGACACTATATCATGGGTCTACCTTTGTTGTTGTACTGTATTTTGCTTCTCAGCCCACTGTTGTTATGATAACCTCTAGGGGATGCATTGGTATTGTTTTGGGGTTTTGGTGGTGTGGTCGAAGGGGTTGACCGTTCCCCTTGTGTGAAGGGCACTTGCATGCTTCTTGTTTTTAGGTTGTTTGGGCATTCCTTGATGGAATGTCCCATCGCTTGGCAAGTATCGTAGAATAATTTTTTCGTGCAATTTGCCTTTGTGTGACCTTCTCCCTTACAGTCGGTGCACCACAACTCTCTGCTTTCTCTCATACTCTCCTTCTCAACCTTCAACTCTTTCATTATTCTCATCATGTCTTTCCTCAATGCTTGGATAGTCTCTGATTCACCATAATTGCTGTTGTTTGAACTCTCATCATCATCCGTCTTCCTCTTTCCTCAGGAGGATGTTTTGTCTTCACTCTCTATGTCCATTGCCTGATTGTAGGCTTTGGCGTACGATGATGGAGGTAGGACCTTCATCTTTTTCCTTAGTGATGGGATCAATCCTTCCATGAACCAGCACTTCTTCAATCCATTGGCCGACTGAGTCTCCAATTTCACCAACAACTCCTTGAGCCTATGTAAGCTCGTACATTCTCATGTTTCCCCTGTTTAGTATTGTTAATTTCGGCCACAATTTCGTTATCATCTCTCAAAAGCTTTAATTCTTCTTGGAACGCTCTTTTTAGTGCTCCCCATGTGGCTTTCTATGCTACTTCGAGTTTAGTGTACTAGTCTATTTTTGTTCCTTTGAGCGTCATTGGGAACACTCTTAACCAATAGTCTTTTTCTTCTTGCCCATTCGCTATCCATATAGTTTCACATGTCTTGCAGTGTCGTACTAGATCCTTCAATCTGTTCCTTGTGAATTTCAGCAGCTTCTGCCTCTCCATGCTCAGACTAGTTGGCAAAGTTACCATCTTCCTGTTGATTTGTTTTTCGTGACTGCACCAACGCAGAATAAAGTCGCCAACGACTACCCTATTCTCTCTTGATCAAAGTATCCAGCATGCTAAGATTGCGAGAGAGTTCGTGCGTTCAACTCCAAGGTTCTTTCAGTGCGAATAGGCTTAGTTGGCTCAATGTGCTTTGCTGGTATTTCAAGGGGACTTACGGAATTGTTCAACAGCGAAGAAAGGAATTCGAATGCTCGAAAGATTTGTCTATGAAGTTCTTGTTTCAGAAGGTACTGAATGTAAATAGTGTAGGGTTAAGAAGGCTCTAATTTACTCTAAGGCGTGGACATGGCGATCAATTCTCACAAGCTTCAACCAGGCTTTGCTTTGCCTCGCTTCGGACAGCTTCCACAGAACCGGTGCAATCTTTAGAGGAGTAGCTCAAGGTGTTCAGATCACAACTTAGCATGAAAATACCATCACAACGAGCATATAAACATACAAATCATGATCGAAGTTAAGTACATGATATTCCAGTTGACCACACAAGGCGCATTCACCATCAATGAACACACTAGTGGTATGGATAGACGAAGTTTGCTCAAATTGAAGACCACATTCCACAATTACTATCTACGCTTGCATGAAATGAAATTACGCTACTTAAGTCACTACTTGAATCAGAAGGACGAAGAAACCTTGCTAGCTACTCACAACAAAGACGAAATTCATCATCAATGAAAATTCTTTTATTGAGAGAGTGTTCACAACAATTTCTTACAAAGTTTTAAGGAAAACTTTCCTTCTTCTTCAAACTACTCTATCAATCTATACTAGGCTACTCCTCTAATTTGTCTCTCTATTCCAACTTCTACTCTAATTCTACTGTCTACTGAGTTATAAAGGGGGGACTCCCCCTTTTATAGCAGCCCAAGTCCAGACGACTCAGTTACATTGGATAGCCTACCTGGCTGGTACTTTCAACGGGATTTGCTAACTTACCAGGTATTGTATTGCTTACTAAATAATAATCAATGCAGTTTCTGAAGGACTGCGCGTTCACATTGCTCTTGATCTTCTTGACATTGTTCTTCAACTTCTTCTTTGTCACTTGAGTTATACTAAGTCTCAACACTTAGCCATTTTTCGCAACTTTTCCTCCTTCGAGGTTGAAATGTCATCTTGGATTACTTTCTTCATCACTTTAAGTCATCACCGCTTGGTCTCGACGTTCCTCCTGCAAAACAAGCAAGGAGAAGGGTATTAGAACACTTCATAATATAAATTCCCTTTACTAACCAGATTTTCAAGTTTTGATCTCCAAGGGTTCATCGTTTTTCCTTAGCCAACTTCGCGTTCAAATTCTTCATGCCTTAGCCAAATTTCCAACCCATCTTGCATTTTGCCTGGGCATACTTCACTCTTATATTTCATCCAACTCAGACTCGAGAAAAATCCTTTCATCAGGAATTTGATCAAAAATTATCTAGGCACCCAACTTCAAATTCGTCCGCCGAGGCATTTTATCTTCACAAACATTTCTTTCCTTGCCTTAGAAAATTTTAAATTTTCCCTTAGGAAAATTCATTATTTAAGTGCCCATCAAAAATCTCCATCCTGAAGGCTTCGGCGAAGCGTGAAAGACTTTAAAATCCATTCTTCATCGGAAATCTTCAATACCCAGAAGAAAATTTCCTTCAGAATGCGTCGAACTCATGGGTGTACAACGAACGGGTTCATTTAATTTTCTTGAATTTTGAACCTTAGAAAAATAATCTTTTACAAATTTAATCCAGTTCTTCCTCTCTGTGAATATTTTCTCGCTCCAACTCGAAATTTTTTATCAACCCCGTGAAGCAGGCACTCACTGACTTTTCCACTGGCAACTTTATTCGTGCTTATGAAAAATTTCACACCTTCATCAGACTTGGACGTTTTTTTTTCTAGAGAAAACCCTTTGTGCCTTAGAAAATTCTATCCAACTTCATTCATTTTCCTGTGTTCAATGTCTAGCACATTTTACTTCATTCTTCCATCACCTTGGGCGCATTTGCTAGGCTGGGCTTCAAAGTTACAACACTTGGAATATTTTTCAAACTCCCTTCTTCACAAGTCAAGGTGCATATGGAGACTTCAACTTTCAAGACTTGGAATTTTTTTTTTTTTTTTTAGTCTCTTCACATGCAAGGGCGCATTTCAGAGGTGCTACCTCAAGTTTCCACACTTAGAAAATTTTAAACTTTTGATATTACCTCTTTCAAGCCAGGCGCATTCAACATGGGAGAGCTTCAAATTTTGAACACTTAGAATATTTTTCTTGCACCTTCACAAGCTAGGCGCATTTCATACCTTGCACTTCCATTTTGAACATTCACACAATTCTTTCAAACACTTTACCTCCAATGGCGCATTCAAAAGTCTCTACTTTCATTTCTTCACACTTAGTAAAATTTTCATCCATCTTCAGCTTCAAGGGCGCATGTGTGATAGGGAGCTTCAAATTTGCAAGACTTAGAATATTTTCACTCCACCTCTCAAGCTAGGGCGCATTTAGGAGTGCCTCCTTCAAATTTCCATGCCTTAGTTAATTTCCAAGCTTCTTCTTTGACCCTGGGCGCATGTGACCCCTTGAACTTCAAACTTTAAGTACTTAGAAGATTTTTCTATCATCTTCTCCCTCAAGGGCGCATTTCAAGGTGTGCACTTTGAGTTTTGAACACTTAGAAACTTTTCTTGCCTTCATTCCTCTTCAAGGCGCATTTTGCTTGTCAAGCTTCCACTTTGAAACACTTAGAATATTCTCAGGCCACCTTTTCAAGCTAGGGCGCATTTGGAGGTGTGGGCTTCCAATTTTGGATACTTAGAAGATTTCTTGGAGCCTCTTCAAGCTTGGGCGCATATCCCCCTGTGAGCTTTCAATTTGATGACTTAGTCAAATTTTGAAGTCGATCCTTCAAGCTTGAGGCGCATTTGACCCTCTGAACATCAAATTTTGAACATTTGATAAAAATCCTATCTTCCAAGTCCTTGGGCGCCTGTGGAGGGGTCAACTTCAGATTTGTAACACTTTGACCTGTGAGCCTTCATTTTTGCCTTGGTAGAATTTTCAGCTGTCTTCAGCCTTTTAAAGCGAATTTGGATGCTGGACTTGAAAATTTATCAGTTTCAGTGAATTTTATGTTCTTTGCCTGATTTAGGGTGACTCGATCATGCTAACCCTAATTTGCTATTTTTAGAAAGTTTGTCAATTTTGCACTTCAAGCCAATTCCAAGCTCCAAAAAGGTTGGATTTTGCTTTGTTCTGAACCTCGGATGCGTTTGTGCTGCTGGCGTCTGATCCCTGCCTCCACCTGCTATTTTTAGAAAGTTACTAAAAATAGCAGTTGCTCAGAATGTCCTCAAATCTCACGTGCTGAATGCCTGAAGTGTGGTGATCACAGTTGGATGCTGCATTTATGCGTTTGTCGTTCCTTGCCCTTGAATTTAGGAAACCCTAATTTCTCTGTCCAAGCCTGCCAAAAATAGTAAGTGCTTGATTTTCCATTCTCTGCAACTCCGCTCACCTTGAAATTCGCGCCATAGGATCTTTATCAACTACTTGACCTGTTCATACTGACGCTTCGCGCTGACCTGCTATTTTTGGCATGTTTTGGAAGTGGTTTACTATTTATAGCAACTGCCTATTTCTGAGACCTCCATGCCCGATTGACTTGAAATTTGAATGACGCTACCTCACCACATGACCTGCCCTGACATCGGCGCCGTCCGCGACTTGCTATTTATAGCCTGTTTCTGGAATGCCTTACTAAAAATAGTAAGAGTCTGATTCTCTTCAAATTTTATGTTGGATAACTTGAAAGATGTCGCGGGTATACACCGGTTTTCAAAAATTCGGACATTTTACCTCTTTTGGGTCCCGAGTTGGAAACCCTAATTCATCTTGCATGTATATCAAATGACCCGGGTCTCATTTGTTTGCGTGATCTGTAATTGAAGGGCTTGGAGGTACTTAGGATGCATCTGCTAAAAATAGTAAGTTCCTTAATAAGTGACTATCTCTGTTTGCATGTCACATCACTGCGAAGCTCTCAAAAAATCCACAAGGAATATGCAGACATGCAAAGAAAACGCTGACATGCAAACCCTAAAAATAGCCTCGGAAGGCTGAATTCTGAAAGTTATAATCTTGCTTTGCATGTTATACCATCGCGAAGGTCTCAGAAAACCCAGAAGGAATATGCAGATATGCGTTGAAAAATTCTTCGTTTAGGCCTTGAAATCTGCTCTGGACGCTGAACTGCTAAAAATAGTAAGTTGTTTGTTTCAGCTCAAATTTTGCACACTAGTAACTTGATGTGTTCTGAATGCAGTGTGACTGTCGGAATTTCAAAAATGTTGACAAAACACCTGTAATTGCACACTTACTAAAAATAGTAAGTACTCGAAATCTGACGAAATTTCAGTGAAAACCTGCTGGAAACACACTGACATCAACGTTAGTCTCAATTTTCAATTTATTCACCTTACTTGACCTCGGATTGGCTGAAAAGATGGAAACCCTAATTCTATAGACTTGGCCAAATTTCACACTTAGGCTCACAGACGGGAACGCCCCTAGAAGGCAGACATCAGAAAAGAGACAGACAGAGAGAGAGAGAGAGACAAAAACCAAAGCCAAAAGACCAGAATGGAGCAAAAATTAGGGGTCCCCATCTAGAATGGGGCGATGTGTGAAAAGGTCACAACACTTCCTTCCCTGATGTCCTCCCTATACATTAGACCTGATTGGACTATTTCTCTCGACACTTCTGGTGCCTCTCTTGCACTCACGGCCATGTATGAGTCTTCCACATATCCACTTTTAGCATCTTTTGCACTTCGGGTATCTTGGGGTTTGTTCTTGTACTCCCTTTGTCCAGGGGTCTTCGGTTTGGATCCTCCAATTCTCGGTCCTTCTTTTGATATGGCCAACTCTCGAATACGATGTATACTATTTTCAAGATCCTTAGTTAATTCATTTTCATAATCTTTATATTTTTCTTTGTCTGTTATGGACGATACTTGGTTTGTTTCTTTGACAAGGTTATGATTTATTTCATTATTTCAGCAAGGTCTTGGTTTATTTTGGCAAGATCTTGATTTGTTTATTCGACGATTTGTTTTAGTCTTTGTCGTTGGTCTTCTTGTTCTCTCAGTCTTAGTGATCTTCGTACTTGTTCTTCAGATGATTCTTGGCTTCTTGGAACTCGGCTCTTATGTTTGTTTGGACGTACGGGCATTAATTTTCAAGAGTACACCTACGACTGGTGTTGTGTTCTTCCTCCTCCCGTTTCTTTCTTTCTTCGTACTGTTGTAGTATTTGTTGCCTTTGTAGTTCTTGGTCTCTCTTAGCCCGAAGGTCTTGCAATATAATAAAGTGACATGCGATCAACCTTGGTAATCTGTTGATTAGGTGGTCCACCTTTGGGTTAACACTCAAGTTGTCCCAGATGACTGCATGAGGGACTCTCGCCTGAGAGCCTCCTGTTGATGTGTTTTTTGTGACCGCACCAACGTAGAATAAAGTCGCCAACAACTACCCTATTCTCTCTTGATCAAAGTATCTAGCACACTAAGATTGCGAGAGAGTTTGTGCATTCAACTCCAAGGTTCCTTCAGTGTGAATAGTCTCAGTTGGCTTGGTGTGATTTGCTGGTATTTCAAGGGGACTTACGGAATTGTTCAACAGTGGAGGAGGGAATTCAAATGCTTGAAAGGTTTGTCTATAAAGTTCTTGTTTTAGAAGGTACTGAATGTAAATAGTGCTGGGTTAAGAAGGCTCGAATCTACTCTAAGGCGTGGAACATGGCGATCAATTCTCACAAGCTTCAACCAGGCTTTGCTTTGCCTCGCTTCGGACAACCTCCACATAACCGGTGCAATCTTCAGAGGAGTAGCTCAAGGTGTTCAAATCACAACTTAGCATGAAAATACCATCACAATGACGCATATAAACATACAAATCATGATCGAAGTTAAGTACACGATATTCCAGTTGACCACACAAGGCGCATTCACCATCAGCGAACACACTAATGGTATGGATAGACGAAGTTTGCTCAAATTGAAGAGCACATTCCACAATTCCTATCTACTACATGCATGAAATGAAATTTATTCTACTTTAAGCTACTATTCGAATTAGAAGGACGAAGAAACCTTGCTAGCTACTCACAACAAAAGACGAAATTCATCATCAATGAAAACTCTTTTTATTGAGAGAGTGTTCACAACAATTTCTTACAAAGTTTTCAAGGGAAAACTTTCCCTCTTCTTCAAATTACACTATCAACCTATGCTATGCTACTTCTAAGTTGTCCCTCTATCTTCCTATCTCTACTCTAATTTCTACTGTCTAATCTAATGTCTATTCTAATGAGGTACAAATGAGGGGGGATGCCCCTTTATATAGCTGGCCAAGTCCAACGGACGGCTCAGACTGGAGATGGCTCAGTTGGCTCACCTTAGCCATGCCATTTGCGACCTTTTCACACATCACCCCATTCAAATGGGGACCCCTGACCCACTCCCATTCCTCATTTTTTGGCTTTGGTTTTGTCTCTCTCTGTCTCTGTCTCTCTTTTCTGCTGTCTGCCTTTCCCGGGATGTGCCCGTTTGTGAGCGTAAACGCGAAATTTGGTTAAGTCTTAAAATTAGGGTTTGTACTTTTCTGGTCAATCTTGTGTCAAATGAAGTAAATAAATTGAAAGCTGAGACTAACGTTGTTGTCACCATGCTTCTAGCAAGTTCCCTGCAAAAATTTCATCAGATTTGACAACACTGGCACTTTAGAAGTAGGGTGTGCAATTCAAACGTTCCTTGACATTCTTGGCTCGGCGGTCACGTGCATCGGTATCGAAACTGCTACGCAAATTTTGAGCTGAAGCGGACAACTTACTATTTTTTAGCGAGTTCAACTTCGAGCGATTCGGGTTTATGCGGAGTTTTAGGTGCATTTTGGAGATTCTTCGGGTTTTACGAAAACCCTACATGACGATATAACATGCAAAATGAGATAATGATTTTGAGTTAAACCTTGAGACTATTTTTTTAGGGTTTGCATGTTAAGGTTTTCTTGCATGTCACGATGATTCCTTATGGGTTTAGAGAGCTATGCCAGTGACAATACAAAGCGAGGATGATGATGATGATACGGTGACTTACTATTTTAGCGGTTCCATTAGGCGGTACTAGCGTGGAACCACAAGCGGTATGATGCAACAAAGCGAGGTCAAGCAGGAGGTCATTTGATATGCATGCAAATTCCCAAATTAGGGTTTCTAGCTTGGGACCCAAAAAGAGAAAAATGTAATTTACGAATCTGCGATGTATCACTTGTGTTGACATCTTTCCAGAAACTATCCGCAGGTAAAATTTGAAGGCAAGCAGACACTTACTATTTATAGTAGGCATTCAGCTGACTAAAATAGTAAGCCGACGGTATGATTATAGCAGTCACCCGATGAGGAGCACGTCATTCGAATTTCAAGTCAAACGGAGTTGTGGAGGTCTCAGAAACAAACAGTTACTATAAATAGTAAACCACCTTCAGAAATGGGCAATTTTTAGCAGGCCAGCTCAGAATGGCAGTGTGAACAGGTTGACAAGGTCATGAGGGTCCTATGCCTAAAATTTCAAATCGATCCGAGCTTCAGAAATGCGAGAATTGAGGGACTTACTATAAATAGCAGGACATTGTGAAGCTGGCAGAAGGAAAGAAAAATCCTAAGGCATGAGTCTCGTTCTGCAGCTACCCAAAAATGCGCCCTCCTCACAGACATGAGATGAAAATTTTTCTAAGTTTGAGTTTCATCCTGCAAGACCTAAGAGATGCGCCCATCTTCAGCTAGAAGTCAAGAAAAATGTTTAAGTGTTGAGTCTCGTCCTCCTGCCTGGCCCAAATGCGCCCACTTTAGCTGGAAAGCAAGAAAATCTTCTAAGTGTTTGAATATCCTCCTGCTACCTCCATATGCGCCCAAGGAAGGATGTAGAAGCATAAAAAATTCTAAGGCACAAACTTCATCCTGCTCCCTAGGCAAAATGCGCCCTCACAAGCAAGATGATTGGAAAAAATTTCTAAGTGTTGAATATCCACTTGCCACCCCTAAATGCGCCCTCACAGGCAAGATGATTGGAAAAAATTTCTAAGTGTTGAAAATCCACTTGTCACCCCTAAATGCGCCCACTTCCCAAGTCAAAGAGTCAAAGGTTTCATCCTCCACTATAGGCAAAATGCGCCCATCCCTCTCACCCCCTCAAATGCGCCAAGAAGATGAGAAAGTCAAAGGTGGCGTTGAAATGAAATTCATCCTCCTCCTATGCTCAAATGAGCTCAAATGAAGGCATGTAAGGACAAAACAAGGGAGCTCAAAGGTCAAAGGTGGCATTGAAAGTTTATCCTCCTTAACACATGATATGCGCCCATCCTTCATGACATAGGGAATGCGGCCAAATCAAGGCATGTAAAGACAAAACAAGGGAGCTCAAAGGTCGCGTTGAGAGTTTCATCCTTCATGACATGTGATAAGCGCCCATCCTCTTGCCTATGAGATATGCGCCATGTAAAGAGTAAGTGTGGAGTGAAAAGTGGTAAACAAGGTGAAATTGATAAGTGGGAATGACTAAGGCGTGGAAATAAATATCCTCCTCAAGGTGTTGAATGCGCCCTAGGTACATAAAAGGGAGATAAATATTGCTAAGGCGTTGAGGGCAAGGTGATGGGAATAATAAAAATGCTAGGCGTTGAAATTAAAAAATGTTCTCCATGACCTACAATATGCGCCAAGGTGAAGAAGATGGTGGCTTTCTAAAAGCAAGTTGTGCTAAGTGTTGATAAGATCTCTTCACAGGAAAAATAAGTGATTGAAGATAGATGAATGAAAATTTTCTAAGGCAAAAGTGCAAAATGTGCTAAGTGATTTTAAATTTTTTCTAAGGCACAAAAAATTTCTTCCCTCAAGGAAAAACACCTAAGTCTAACAGAGGGTGATGAAATTGGTTAAGACATGAATGAATGTGCGTGGAGAAGTCAGAAGTGCCAGCGTCGCAAGGATGATCAAGATTTTCAAGATAGAGCAGGAAAATACGCCCAGGGATGAAAAATGGAAATAAATTTGATGAAAAATTATTTTTCTAAGGTTCAAAATTCAAAAAATTAAATGAGCCCCTTCATTGTATACCCATGAATTCGACACGTTCTGAAGGAAATTCTCTTCTGGGTATTGAAGATCTTCAACAAGGAATGGATTTTAGTGTCTTTTGTACTTCGTCAGGGCTTTTAAGATAAAGAATTTGATGGGCACTTAAACAATGAATTTTCTAAGGAGAAAATTTAAAAAAATTTCTAAGGCAAGAAGGGAAAAGGATGTTGAAATAAAATGCCTTGGCTGACGAATTCGAAGTCGATTGCCTAGGTGAATTTGCTCAAATTCTTCGTGGAGATAGTCTTCTTGAGCCAGAGATGAATAAAATCAAAGTTGTCAACGCCTCAGCTGGTGAAATAAATTTCTTGAAGAGGATGCAGTTGAAGTTAACACTCTCAAAGGATGATTCTAAAAGTGCATCTCCTAAGTATGCCCTTGAGGATGATGAAATTTGTCTATGGCATTGAAATATGATGCACAAGTGTTGTATGCCCTAGCCTACAGGTATTGAAAAATTGTGAAGGCAAAATTGGCTAGGAAAAAAAAAAAAAATGATGAACCCTTGGAAGTAAGGCATGAAAATCAGGTAAGTAAAGTGGATTTATATTATGAAGTGTTCTAATGCTCTTCTCCTTGCTTGTTTTGCAGGAGGAACATCGAAGACCAAGCGGTGATGACTTGAAGTGAAGCAGCAAATAGTCCAAGATGATAGAATCATGAAGCAAGAAAAGTTGGAAGAAGTGGCTAAGTGTTGGAATTTCTCCTCAAGGACTCAATATGCACCAAACGCAGTTGGGCGAATGGCAAGCGTGAATCCAAGACAAGAGAATCTTCCAAGTTCAGAATGAAGGAAAAGATGAAGGCTTGGGCGTTGTCAAACAAGTTAAAAAGTTACAGCCTTGAAGTTTTAGATCGAGAACGTGCCTGTTGTGCTAGTCCAGGAAATTGAAGCAAGGTTCACCAGGCTTATCCAGTTCGCAGTCGAAAGTTGAACAGTGTGAATGCGTCTATGAACAGGAATCTTCTAGAAGATGGTGGCCATTAATTGCTCATTTATTACCCCACTCTTCTTTGTGGCGGTTTAGGGTGAATCTTGTTTAGGGCTGAGGTGGCTTGATCTAGGCCATCCAGGATTGTAATCTGAGCGTCCACTGGACTTGGCCAACTATAAAAGGGGCACCCCCCTCATTTGTATCTAGTTAGAATAGCGAGAGGAGTGGAGAGAAATTGATAGAATAGAAAGTAGAATAGTTTGATAGTATAGTTTAGATTGAAAAGGAAGGAAAGTCTTCCCTTTGAATCACTTTGTAAGAAGTTGTCATGTATGCTTTCATAATAAAAAGAATTTTCATTGATGGTGAATTTCTTTTTTGTGAATAGTTGTTGAGGCTTCAATCACATAGCATCTTTAAGTAGCTTAAAGTAAGTAGTAGATTTCGTTTCATGCAAGTACTTAGTAGTTGTGGAATGTGGTGCTCGATTTGAGCAAGACTTCGCTTGTCCATACCACTAGCGGGCTCGCTGACGGTGGGTTCGCCCTGCGTGGTCAACTGGATTACTTTTCAAACTTAACTTCGATTGTGATTCACGTGTTTGTATGCATCGTCTTGATGGTACTTGCATGTTGAGTTATAATCTGAACACCTTTCGCTACTCCTCTGAAGATTGCACCGGTTTTGTGGAAGTTGTCCGAAGCGAGGCAAAGCAAGGCTCGGTTGAAGTCCGCAAGAATTAATCGCCATGTTCCACACTTTAGAGTAGATTGGAACCTTCTTACCCCTACACTCATTTTAAATTCAGTTCATTTCTGGTTAGAATTAGGAAACTTGTGCTTACCTTCCAAATCATTCGAACCACGTGAAGCCCTTAATTTGCTGTTTGCTGTCAGCTGTCGAACAATTGTGTAAGTCCCCTTGAAATACCAGCAAAACACATTGAGCCAACTGAGGGTATTCTGTTGCATGAAGGAACCTTGGAGTTAAATGCATGATCTATCTCGCAATCTTAGCATGCAGGAAACTTTGTTCAAGAGAGGATAGGGTAGCCGTTGGCGACTTTATTTTGTGTTGGTGCGGTCACGAAAAACACATCAACAAGCCCTAAACAAGATTCACCCTAAAAACCGCCACAAAGAGGAGTGGGGCAATAAATGAGCAATTGATGGCCACCATCTTCTAGAAGACTCTTGTTCATAGACACGTTCGCACTGTTCCCGTTCTTCTTCTTGATTGCAAACTTGATCAAACAGCTTCAACTTCTGGCATGGCAGGCACGTTCTCACTTTGAGATTCCAAGACTGCAACCTCATTCTTCTGCTTGATGATGATTTTCCTCTTTGATGTTATTCTTCAACTTTGAAGTGCTTGAGGGTCATTTCTAACCTTTGGGCCTTCATCCTGACTGCGTTGGGTGCACATTGGGTCTTCGAGGAGAAACTCCAACACTTAGCCATTTCTTGCAACCCTTCTTCTTTCATGATTTTATCATCTTGGACTATTTGCTTCATTTCTTCAAGTCACCGTGCTCTAGTCTCGGCGTTCATCCTGCAAAACAAGCAAGGAGAAGAGCATTAGAATACTTCATCATATAAACTCACCTTACTTACCTGATTTTCATGCCTTAACTTCCAAGGTCTGAGTGATCTCCGGATCTGATAGGGTCCATCTTTCTTCTCTAGCCAACCTTGCTTTCTTCATGATTTCTCAACATCTGTAGGCTGGGGCATGTAACACCTGTGCATCGTATTTCAATGCCTTAGACAAATTTCATCTTCCTCAAGGGCGTATTTAAGAGATGCACTTTTAAAATCATCTTCTGAGAGTGTTAGCTTCAACTGCATCATCTTCAAGGAATTCACTTCACCAGCTGAAGCTCTGATACTTAATTTTATTCATCTCTGACTCTGGAAGATTATCTTCAGGAAGAATTTAAGCAAATTCACCTAGGCAATCAACTTCAAATTCATCAGCCAAGGCATTTTATTTCAACATCCTTTTCTCCTCTTGCCTTAGAATTTTTTTCTAAATTTTCCCTTTAGAAAATTCATCAATCCGGTGCCCATGGAAAATCTTCATCTTGCAGGCCTTGGCGAAGTGTGGAAGACTTTAAAATCCACTCCTCATCGCAGACGCTCGATACCCAGAAGAAAATTCCCTTCGGAATGCGTCGAATCCATGGGTCTACAGACGAAGGGGTACATTTAATTTTTGAATTTTTAACCTTAGAAAAAATATTTTGCCAACAATTTTATTCTTCATCTTCACATCTGGGCACATTTTCCTGCTTTGCCATGAAAATCTTCATCAACCTCACGAAGTTGACACTTTCTGACTCATCCCCACCAACTTTATTCATGCCTGAACAAATTTCATCATCCTCCTGCAAGCTTGGGCGTACTTTCTCTAGAGGTGAAATTTTAATACTTAGAAAAATTTTAACCTGTCATCACTAGCTTGGGTGCATTTTATAGGTCTTCCCTTCAATTTGTATGACTTAGAAAAATCCCAACACTCAATTCTTGACCCAGGCGCATTTGGGTGGTGTCAACTTCCAGTCTTGCATACTCAGAAAGAATTTCAACTCCCATCCTTGTCAAGGCGCATCTAGGGGCTTGAGCTTCAAATTTGAAGGACTTAGAAACTTTTCAATCACTTCTTCAACTTCAAGGGCGCATTTGAAGGAAGCCACTTCAAATTTCATATACTTAGAATATCTTCTTTATGCACAACACCTTGGAATCTTTCACCTGTCTTCTCCCTCATTTGGGCGCATTTCAGATAGGGAGGTGGACTTAAAATTTATTCCAACGCCTTGGCCACCTTTTACTTTCTATGGGCGCATTTTAGATATCAAGGTGGACTTAAGTCTTGTCCAAGAATCTTTTCATTTGTCCTCACCCTCATTTGGGCGCATTCAAAGGGGAGTCAAGAAAGTCAACACTTTTGCCTTGGCTTTGCATGGGCGCATTCAAAGGAGAGAGAGGGATTTAAGTCTTTTGACTTGGAATTTTCTCCTCAATTTCTTAGCATGAGGGCGCATTTGGCATAGGGAGGAGGATTTAACTTTGCCTTAGAATATTTTCCATCACCTTATTTCTCCTTGGGCGCATTTTGAAGGTAGAGGAGGATTTTACCAACACTTGGAATATTTTCTATCACCTGCTGGAGATGAGGGCGCATTTTGAGACCCTTGCAAGATGATCTTAACACTTAGATTTCATTCCATCACTTGCTTGAGCTGAGGGCACATTTTACATGTGTAGGAGGATTTAACGCCATGCCTTAGTCACTTTTCAAACTATCCTTCCTTGAGGGCGCATTTGAGGTATGGAGGAGGATATTTTCAAACACTTAGGAACTTTTTCACCCTCCTCTTTTTGGGCGCATATTGAGGTACCTGCAGGATATATTCACTACCTAGAAAATTTTTCAATCATCTTGCTTGTGAGGAGGGCGCAATTGGCATGTGGAGCAGGATATTGTTCAAACTTAGAATTTTTCATGGCATCAAGACAGGTTGGGCGCATTTTCAGGGTGGTGAAGGATGAATTTCAACACTTAGCCATTTTTCTTTCCGTTTGCCAGTTTCTCCACGTCCTGCTATTTATAGTAAGTCCTTCAATTTTCACACTTCTAAAGCTCGGATCATTTTGAAATTTTAAGCACAGGACCTTTATGACCTTGTTAGCCTGTTCACACTGCCATCCTGAGCTGACCTGCTAAAAATAGCACATTTCTGAAGGTGGTTTACTATTTATAGTCATTGCCTGTTTCTGAGACTTCCACAACTCCATTTGACTTGAAATTCGAATGATGTGCTCCTCATCGGGTGACCTGCCCATTGACACTGGCGCCTGACGCTGGTTTACTATTTTTAGCCAGTTTCTGGAATGCCTTACTATAAATAGTAAGTGCTCCGATTGCCTTCAAATTTTACCGGTGGATAGCTCGAAAGATGCTGAACGCAGTGGGATACACCGATTTTCGAAGATTTTGACTTTTAACCCCTCTTTTTGGGTCCCGAAGCTGGAAACCCTAGTCTGACTTGCATGTGTATCAAATGACCTCCGTTTGACCTCGTTTCTGTTGCACTTCGCCTTGTTTATGATTCTGATGCCCTGGGCAGCTGCCGGAATGGAACTGCTAAAAATAGTAAGTCATTGAATATTGATCATCCTGTTTTGCATGTCACACCACTACGAAGCTCTCAAAAAACCCATAAAGAATCATCAGACATGCAAAGAAAACCCTGACATGCAAACCCTAAAAATAGCCTTCGAAGGCTGAACTCTGAAAGTCGTTATCTCACTTTGCATGTTATACCATCGCGAAGGTTTTAGAAAACCCAGAAAGAATCACCCAACATGCGCTAAAAAAGTCTGTGTATAAACCCTAAAATTTGCTCCTGAAGCTGAGCTGCTAAAAATAGTAAGTTGTCCGTTTCAGCTCAAATTTTGCAGGCGAGTAGCTTGATGTGTTCTGAATGCGATGTGACTGTCGAAATTTCAGAAATGCCGAAGGAACGCCCGGAATTGCACACTTACTAAAAATAGTAAGTCGTCGGAACCTGATGAAATTTCAATGGAAACTTGTTGGAAGCATACTGACATCAATGTTAACCTCAGATTTCAAATTATTCACTTCATTTGACTTTGGATTGACCAGAAAAGTACAAACCCTAATTTTCAAACTTGGCCAAAATTTCATGTTTAAGCTCAATGACAGACACATCCCCGGAAAGGAAAACAACAGAAAGAGACAGAAGAGAGAGAGAGAGACAAAAACAAAGCCAAAAGACCAGAATGGAGCAAAAAAAAATAGGGGGTCCCCATTTGCAATGGGCCGATGTGTGAAAAAAGGTCACAACACCTCCCTCCGGATGTGATCCCTCAATGAGATATCCCACAGGTTTATGAGATCCTCCATCAATGCGTCTTCTCTTTCCTCGTTGGCTTGCATCGACTCTTCGGCTGGCTGACCCATTATGATGCCAGTATCCTGTCTATGTGGTGTGCATGAGGTTCACTTCAACAATGGCGCCAAATGTTTACTCGCTACGTTTCTTAATCGATGAATACAGAGTAAATAGAAGTGAATAATAACATTAACAGAACATAGCAATTACACAAGAAATGCATGGAATGTTGGATTGGTATTTTCATTCATTAGATAGAAGCTCAATACATCATGTATCACTTGTGTGTCCCCGACTACAAATGAATTGCCAATAAATATAGTTGGCTGATGTTGGTTGGGTACACCAACCGTCGACAACTACCCAACCAAACTAATCAACTGCCGGGGATCAATTTCCCAATTACACCTATACTAATTTCTTTTACTATTCACAAGTATTATTTATTTAATTGGTTAGTATTTGGCCGACTAACATAATTAATTACTTACATGGCCGACTACACAGCTCTCCTTATTACTTGTTGCAATCACCCCAACCTTTCTTGTAATATACCCAAAAGTAGTTTTTGAAGTGCCAAGTTCACCTTCATTGCCATTTTGTAAAGACCATTATTTTTGGTTAGGTTCTTGAGACAACAATGAAGTGGACAAGGTCAATGGGCTCATCAAGAAAGTGGAGAATATTTATGGCAGTGTCCACGTCCATCACTCCAACATACTTAGTATGTATTCATTCCCTTTCAAGATAATAGAGCAGTGCTCTTGTTTCTTCTATACTATATTTCATTGGCGATAATATATTTATTTATCCTAACACATATACTATGTTTTATGAGGGTCTTGCCTCACTTCCAACATTCCCTATTTTATTGGATGTCTACCATTTCGTCACAATTACGGACTTCTTCTTCCCCCTTTCTATGATTTTCCCCACTATTTCCCCTGCATCCATTGGCTTATCCAATCTCTGCTGTAATTTTCTTTTGCATCACTCTTCCTTTTTTTTTGGCATCTCTATGCTCTCATTAAGCTTGTTGAGAATTGAGAGAGGTATGGGCTCCTGTTTGAGGCATTAAAAAATGTTGCTGAACATTCCCCTTGGGTTTCAACTGTTGTTGTTGGGTATCCCTCAAGTGATTGTAAATGGGTATATATAATGTGTATATTGAGGGTGTTGACCAAAGAATGATATACACACAAGATACATGCCTTTCTTTGGTTGCTTTTGATGCATAACAATGAAATAGAAGTCTTTTTTCTCTCCATCTCTATGCCATTTGCAGCCCCCTTCTCCACTATCACATGTCCCCCACCCATGCAGGTGAGCTTGACTTCATAAAGGAAAATTTCCATCTTGAACCACTTGATAAGAGCAGCATTCAATGCTAAAAGGGTTGCAGTTTTTTTGAGTAATTGGATTAATAGGACCCTTAAATTTGAGAAGAATGTTAAACTTGTAGGGTGTTACAATTGGCATACAAATATAATAAATGAAAAAACGAAATTAGATTGAATGAAAAATTTATAAATTTAACCAACTTTAAAAAAATTGTTTATTATAAATTGATGTTTGGCTGTTCTTGGGATGTTTTCTATTCTAGATCTTTGTTTTGGGGGCATTTCTGAAATTTTTAAAAATTGGGCAACAATCAGGGGTATTTCCATCCTATGTACTAGAAATAGTATAGGGATGAGGATGCTAATGACTTGGGACACATCCCTATGTGTCATTGGGACAATATCATTGTTAACTAGACTCTAGATTCTAGAGGAGTATCGCTCTTGTTTGAGTTTGTAATTATTTCATTTGTGTGATAGATTGTGAACCATATAATAGGAAACATAGGCGAGTTTTAGGCATTTTGTAATTGATGTCTAATTCAGTGTAAAGTTTCTTGGGCTATTTAGCGATAAATTTGACATGAATACCTACCCACAAATGCACATATACATATACATATAAACTTGCATACATATTGATCTATAAACTACAATGGAGATTCCATATGATAGTTCATCACCAACATACTTAAATAAAGAACATGAATGATTATAGCTCTCTTAGCAATGTTGATCTCAAAAATTACAAGAAAATGGGAGTAAGCACACACACAATTGAAGACAATAGAGATTACCTTGGAGAACATGAATTCCAAGAGAAAAATCTAGTACAATGTGATCACTATTGCCAATGGCAATACAAATCTTAGGCCTCTTGGGCACACAACTATGCATAATTTAACTTATTCAGTCCCCGACTGATCCGGAAAGTTGGGTCTCTTTTGACATTTCGACCATTGGGGTCATGTCATCCTAGCTTGCAGAGTGTCATCAAGAAGCCTAATGGAGGAATTCATCATTGAACTAGTGTAACAGGGATGTTTTTGTACAATGGCCTGCTTCCTTGATGCTTGAGAAGGTTTGGGGATGGTATGGGACATCTTGGGACTTTGTTGGTAGATAAAACATCTTTCTAGGTTTGGTTTTGCTCACTGTTGGCCTCATAAATGTAGTGGTGTTGTAGGTGAAAAATCAATGTGATGATGGATTCAAAAGTTAAATATGTTATGCATATTCAATTTCCTCTTGAAAAGTTGTGTAATTAAAAAAAATAACACCTTGTTTTTCAAGTGAGATTACAATGCAATATTCCTTTCGCTTTTAGGTCACCCAATTCCCGTGATGGGCAAGGTGAGAGCATACAGTGAAAGGATCTACATAGCAAATTAAATTGCAGTAGTTGAAAGTAAAGCACTAGAGGGCAAGCCAGCCAATACCACTTATTCAGTGGAGTACATATGCAATACTGAAAGGAATTACACTTCATGCTTATTCAATGGAGTGTTTAGTAGTTAGTATGATGAGAATAATAGCACTTCCATTTTTTCAGTGGGAAGGTGAAACACAATGATACCACTTGTTCAGTGGCGTGAGTAACAACCAAACCATCCACTTATTTAATGGGAATTCATACAAGCTACCGCTTATTCAGTGGGGTGAGTACAATAATCAAAGAGCTTATGCTAAAATACATTGGCTGTACTACCATCTAGCATTTACAATGTTAGCTCACATGCAACAATATTAAATGAGATGTATCTGTTGCAAGTAAAATGCTAATAAAGGAAAGTACTACTGATAAAGTGCTGATGTAAAATTGAACTGCTGAAACACCCCAAATAGTGCCAAATAACATGAACCCCACAACCTAGTTAAGAAATGACAATGAGATACCTTGAAGTGAGAGATGAAAAATGTTGGTGCAGGTCTGAAACACTCTGGAACACGCTGCAACAGGTCCGAACAACAAGTGAAAACACTCAGAAAATACAGCAAACTCACTCCTAACACACCACCAAGCATTCATTAGCTGAAAGACTCCTCAAGGCTCATCCAAACATCAACTCAACACACTGGAAAGATGATTGCATCAGACTTGTAACAATTTTCAGTCAAGTATAGATCTGAAAATTGCGTTGGTATAGCAGGTACAACACCATTAATGCATCACAACTTCACCAAATTGTAAGATCTTAGTGCTAAATGGTTGGAAGAGGAATTTGCAAGCCCGGGCATCACCAAACAGCATGAAACAAGACCCCAAAACTAGGTGCTCAGCTCCCAGCAATACTCATGCCACCCTACAGCCATGGTATGGCTGGTACAAAGTGGTACGACCTCCCTTGTTAAGCTTCTATGCACACCACAAAATGTATGGCCTGCAAGGTATACATATGGTGCCAAGAAAATAACAAATAATATTCAATGAAAAGATCCTTATACCTGCTACAAACTGTACGACTTGATATGGAGAAGTACGACCAACAGGAAGATGGTATGACCAGCAAGTAATATCCTTCAATTTATCCCTGAAATCAGCAACTCCAAGAGGGTTTTCATCCTCAAGAAGCTATGGAAGAACTTAGGTTGATTCCAGCAGCATAACAATAGCATTCACAACTCTAACCATTCAAATGAGCCCTCAACCTCCCTTTATAACTTTCTTGGAGGGAAATAACAAAATTCCAAAATTTAATAATTTCCTTTTCCCTCACAAAGACCTTTAGGAGAATTAATATTATTTTTCATGTATAGAGTCCTCCAAGCCGAGGTGTCCAACTTAAAACACATCTTAACACCTTTTTAACAAGCTATTACATTTAGTTGTGTTGATGTGATTTTTGTGACCGCACCAATCAACAGAACAAAGTAATCTGAAGGCTACTCCATTCTCTCTTGATCAAAGAACTCTGTGCGCTAAGATTGCAAGAAAGATCACATGTTCAACTCCAAGGTTCCGAAATGCTTTGGAATACCCTCAGTAGGTTCGTTGTGATATGCTGTTTTTTTACGAGGGGACTTACACAATTGTTCAAAAGGCTTGCAGTTGACAACAGATGGATGATTGGAAAGGAATTTATGCAATGCGGATGATTTAGCAATAAGGTACGTTTTCCTAAAACTAACCAGAAATAAACTGAATTGAATGGCTGCAGGGATTAGAAACTATATGTTCTATCTAAAGACGGGACGCGGGATCAATTTCGGCAAACTTCAACCAAACTATGCTCCGCCTCACGTTGGACAGCTTAACACAAAGTTGGTGCAATCTTCAAAGGGATGGCAAGAAATTTTCAAGTCACAATCTAGCATCAAGACACCGGCAAGATGACGCATACCAAGACGTGAATTATAACTGAAGTTAGGCTTATAAATGCTCCAGTTGACCACACAAGGCAAACTTGCCGTCAACAAGTTGCTAGTGGTATGGACTAAAACGAAGTTGCTTCGATCAACACCACAAATCCACAACTAACATCTACTTGCATGAAATGACAATTACGCTATTTTAAGCTACTTTACACTACTTGAAGTAGAAGGGATGAAGAAACCTTGCTAGCTATCCATAACAAAGACGAATTTCACCATTAATGAAAGATCTTTTATTATGAAAGTTTTACACAACAATCTCTTACAAAAGTTTTCAAAGGAAAACTTTCCTTCTCCAAACTATACTAAGCTATCAAACTATCTCTCTGCTCTAACAAAATGTCTACTCTACACTGATCTAATTTTCTACTGAATTACAAATGAGGGGGGATGCCCCTTTTATAGATAGCCCAGTCCAATGGACGACTTGGATTACAATCAAATAAATGGCTAAGATTAAGTCACTTCAGCCTTAACTCTAAAAACTGCCAGAATGGGGAGTGGTACAATAAATGAATCAAAGATTCCCACTCACTCCCAAAATAGTAAAGGCAATTAATGCCCACAATCAGTCCTCCAGAAGGCCATCATCCAAAAGTGCATTACCGTTCTCCTTCTCCTTGGCTGCAAAATCAATGAACCTCGCAATCACAACCTCAACCTCCTAAACTGAGATAGGTGGAATATGATCAAGCTGAAATTCCAACACCATGACTGACTGTCCATGCTGTGTGCAAGATTTTCTCCAAGCAGCTAAAGCATCCTGTGTACTCTAAATCAGGCTGGAGAAAGTCGAAATGTTTTCAGAGTCATCCTGCACAAAAGTCTTCACTTAGGAAAAGAAAGGCAACAACCCACTCCTCAATCCATCAGTAGTCACCTCATCAGGATTCAGCCGTCTAGTGAAGATTGCCTCCAAGGTGTTCAGGACTCCATCAATGATGTTCGTCATAGTCTTCTTGACTCTAGTTGAATCCGCCTGAGCTGCATCAAAGAATCCACGTCCTGTGACTACTGAAGAATACCATCCAACAAAATTGTACCTATCACCCTCCTGAATAACTCCTCCATCAATCAGCATCTGCAAAGGAGTATGCATCAATGCCTCCAAACGCTAAATAACTTTGCTCTGATAGACAGAAGCATCACCCCATGCTTGATCAACTACCTCCACTCGTGCCATAATGCCGGAAGCTTGCCGGTAAGCATGAGCAAGATCTTCCATGAATTTCTCTGTCTCGGCACGAACACCTGTAACCCATTTGTCTGCCTCCTATGCCATTTTCTTCAAATCTTTTAGGCCATTAACAGATTCTCTAGATAACTCTGCTGGAAGCTCAAGTGCTGGAATCTCTTGCCCACAAGGACGAGATAAATGTTGCATGTATCCTATCAACGTCTTATGCTCCTTCTTCAATTTCTTATTCTTTCCTTCAATTCTGAGCAATTTGTCCTTAAGTGCCTGATAGGAGTTATCACACTCCTCAATGATCTGTGCTCCGGTGGGACGACCTAACTCCATGGTTGTGATCACATATTTTTCTGGCACTGCTTCATCTCGATCACAATCAACCCTCGACACAGCTACATGAAGGGTGCGAGAGCCCTCCTCATCCGTTGAAATCTTCGAAAATTTTCTAGCTCTCTTCTTGGGTGGAGGCATGCTGATCCTACTCAAAAACTCCTCCTCTACCACTGGATCAGCCTCTTCACTGGGGCTTGTTGTGACCTTTTCACACATCACCCCATTCAAAATGGGGACCCCCTAATTTTTGCTCCATTCTGGTCTTTTGGCTTTGTTTTGTCTCTGTCTCTCTCTCTCTTTCTGTCTCTTTTTTGTTGTCTGCCTTTTCGGGGTTGTGTCCTTTGGGCTTAAACGTGAAATTTTGGCTAAGTCTGAAAATTAGGGTTTGTACTTTCATGGCCAATTTGTGGTCAAATGAAGTGAATGAATTGAAAGCAGAGATTAACATTGATGTCAATATGCTTCCAGTAGGCTCTCATCAAAATTCCATCAGATTCCGGTAACTTACTATTTTTAGTAAGTGTGCAATACAGAGCGTTCCTTCAGCATCCTAGGAATTCCGACAGTCACACCGCATTCAGAACACATCAAGCTGCTCACTAGTAAATTTTGAGCCAGAACGGACAACTTGCTATTTTTAGCAATTCAGCTTCCAGAGCAGATTTCAAAGTTTATATGCGGAGTTTTTCAGTGCATGTTGGGTGATTCCTTCTGGGTTTTCGGAGACCTTCGCGATGGTGTAACATGCAAAGTGAGATAACGACTTTCAGAGTTAAGCCTTAAGAGGCTATTTTTAGGGTTTGCATGTCAGGGTTTTCTTTGCATGTCTACATATTCCTTATGGGTTTTTCGAGAGCTACGTAGTGATGTGACATGCAAACGGAGATAATCACTTATTCAGGAACTTACTATTTTTAGCAAATTCATTTCGGCAGCCGCCTCCCAGCACTTCAGAGTCACAAACTGATTGCAATGCATTAGAAACGAGGACGAACAAAGGCCATTTGATATACATGCAAGACCAATTAGGGTTTCCAGTTTCGGGACCCAAAAAGAGGCGTAAAAGGTCAAAATTTTCGAAAACTGGTGTATCCCACTGCGTTCAAAATCTTTCAAGCTATCCACCGGTAAAATTTGGAGACAATCGGAGCACTTACTATTTATAGTAAGTCATTTTAGAAACTAGCTAAAAATAGTAAATTAGCAGCAGGCGCCAGTGTGAACGAGAAAGTCACCCGATGAGGAGCACGTCATTCAAATTTCAAGTCAAACGGAATTGGAGAGAGCTCAGAAACAAGCAGTTACTATAAATAGCAAACCACCTTCAGAAATGGGCTAAAAATAGTAGGCCAACTCAGTATGGTAGTGTGAACAGGCTTACAAGGTCATGAAGGTCCCATGCTTAAAATTTCAAATTGATCCGAGCTTTAGAAGTGTGGAAATCAGAAGACTTACTATAAATAGCAGGACATAGAGAAGCTTGCAGAAGGAAGGAAAAATGGCTAAGTCTGGAACTTTATCCTTCACCACCTTCAAAATGCGCCCACTTTAGCTGGAGACCTTGAGAAAAATGCAAAGTGTTGAACATCCTGCAGGACCTTGAAAATGCGCCCAGCTTACCTTCAGGATGATGGAAAAATATTCGAAGTGTTGGATATCCTGCTCATGCCTCCATTTGCGCCCTCCTCACAAGCTTGCCTTCAAAATGATGAAATTTTTTTCTAGGTTTAGGCTTCATCCTCCTCACCCAAGAGAATGCGCCCACTTTATAAAGGATGAAGATGTTTAAAAAAGTCTAAGGCAAAAAGTTTATCCTCCTGCCACTATGAAATGCGCCCAAGATTAGCAAGGCAGAAAAGTCAAAGCAAAAGCGTTGGAAGTTCATTCCTCTACACAAGCAAAATGTGCCCATGTTTCAAAGCAAGCTAGGAGAAAGTCAAAGGCGTTGGAGATGTTTCATCCTTCATCACATAGGAAATGCGCCCAAATCAGGGCATGTAAAGACAAAAGAAGGGAGCTCAAGAGTCAAGGTGGCGTTGAAAGTGCTTTATCCACTTAGCAAATGTGCCCATCCTCCTCTATGTCTCAAATGCGCCCATGTGCAAGGAGTCAAAGAAGGTCAAAGATGTTAATCCTCTTGCCCAAGTGAAATGCGCCCAAAATGTATAAAGTTAGAAATGAAATAAAATTACCTAGGCGTGGCTAACCTCCTCTTACAAGTGAAAAATACGCCCAAGGTGAATAAAGAGTGTGAAGGTGAAACTAAGGAGTTGCCAAGGCGTTGAAGGTGAAAATGGAGAATAATGCTAGGCGTTGGAATTTAAAAGGAAGTATATCCTCCATGACAAGTCAAATGCGCCCAAGGTGGTAATGAGGATAAAAATTGCTAAGCCTATGAGGTGATGGAAATGTGAATAAAATATGTTAGGCGTTGAATTTAGAAATGTTCTCCATGACCTACAGTATGCGCCAAGATGAAGAAGGTGGTGGCTTTCTAACAAGAAGTTGTGCTAAGATCTCTTCACAGGAAAAACAACTGATTGAAGTTGAATGAAATTTTTCGAAGGCAAGGGTACAAAACGTGCTAAGTGATTTTAAATTTTTCTAAGGCACAAAACTTTCTTCCTTAGGAAAATTACGCCTAGACTTGAAGTGATGAAATTTCTCAAGATATGAATGAAATTGCTAGAGAAGAAGTCGGTGGATGCTAGTTTCATGGGGTTGATAAAGAATTTTCAAGTCAGAGCAGAAAATACTCACAGGGGTGAAGAACCAGATTAATTTTCATGAGGAATTATTTTTCTAAGGTTCAAATTTCAAGAAAATTAAATGAACCCGTTCGTTGTATACCCATGAATTCGATGCGTTTTGAAGAAAATTTTCTTCTGGGTATTGGACGTTCGCGATGAGGAATGGATTTCAAAGTTTTCCACACTTCGTCGGGGCCTTCAGGATGAAGATTTTGATGGGCACTTAAATAATGGATTTTCTAAGGGGAAAATTTAAAAAATTTCTAAGGCAAGGAATAAATGATGTTGTTGAAGATAGAATGCCTTGAGTGATGAATTTGAGATTGAATGACCAGATGATTTTTGGTCAAGTTCCTGTTGAAAACAATTTTCTCGAGCCAGAGTGAACGCCTCGGCCTATGGAATGAAAATTGGAAGCTCAAGCCTCCAGATGCGCCCTAAAGAGGATGAATGATAATGTGAAAATATTCTAAGTCATGAAGCAAGTAAATTTGTGCTCGAAGAGAAGGATGGCCCGGAGATCATTCAGACCTTGGAAGTCGAAGCGTAAAAATTAGGTAAGTAAAGTGAATTTATATTATGAAGTGTTTTGATGCTCTTCTCCTTGCTTGTTTTGCAGGAGGAATGTCGAGACTAAATGGTGGTGACTTGGGGAGATGAAGCAAATACTTGCAAGAAATGGCTAAGTGTTGAGACTTAGTATGTGCCCAGCTCAAGTAACAAAGAAGAAATATTTTCAAAGCTTAGGGTGAAGACCCAAAGGTTAGAAATGATCCTCAAGTACTTCAAGGTTGAAGAACAACATCGAGAGGAAAATCATTGTCAAGCAGAGGAATGAGGTTGCAGTCTTGGAATTTCAAAATGAGAACGTGCATGCCATGTCAAAAGTTGAAGCTGTTTGATCAAGTCTGTAGTCAAGAACAAGAACAATGTGAATGCGTTTCAAAACAGGAATCTTCTAGAAGATGGTGGCCATTAATTGCTCATTTATTATCCCACTCCTCTTGGTGGCGGTTTTTAGGGTGAATCTTGTTTAGGGTTGAGGTGGCACAATCTGGGCCATCCAGTCGATTGTAATATGAGCTGTTTGTTGGACTTGGCCAACTATAAAAGGGGAGTCCCCCTCATTTGTACTCATTAGATTAGAGTTAGAATAGCAGAGAAGGAGTAGAGAGAAATTGATAGAATAGAGTAGAATAGTTTGATAGTATAGTTTACATTGAAAAGGAAGGAAAGTCTTCCCTTTGAATACTTTGTAAGAAGTTGTCGTGAATGCTTTCATAGTAAAAGAATTTTTCATTGATGGTGATCTCTTCTTTGTTATGAGTAGTTGTCGAGGCTTCTTCATCCTTCCAATTCACGTAGCATCTTGAAGTAGCTTAAAGTAAAGTAGATTTCATTTCATGCAAGTACTTAGTAATTGTAGAATGTGGTGCTTGATTTGAACAAGACTTTGCTTGTCCATACCACTAGTGGGCTCGCTGACGGTGGGTTCGCCTTGCGTGGTCAACTGGAACTTTGTGAAACTTAACTTCGACTATGGTTTATATGTTGGCATGTGTCGTTGTGATGGTGTCTTCATGCTAGATCGTGATCTGAACATCTTGAGCTACTCCTCTGAAGATTGCACCAGTTCTGTGGAAGCTATCCGAAGTGAGGCAAAACGGAGCTTGGTTGAAGTCTGTGAGAATTGATCGCCATGTTCCACACCTTAGAGTAGACCAGAACCTTCTTATCCCTACACTCATTTAAATTCAGTTCATTTCTGGTTAGAATTAGGAAACTTGTGCTCACTCGCCAAATCATTCGAACCAAGTGAAACCCTTAATTTGCTGTCTGCTATCAGCTGCTGAACAATTGTGTAAGTCCCCTCGTGATACCAACAAAATCACAACGAACCAACTGAGGGTATTCTATTGTATTATCGGAACCTTGGAGTTGAAAGCATGAACTCACTCGCAATCTTAGCATGCTGAATACTTTGTTCAAGAGAGGATAGAGTATCCATTAGGAAACTTTATTTTGTGTTGGTGCGGTCACGAAAATCACATCAACAGGGCTCCTTCTCATTCTATCTCTAAGCCAATCAGGTACAACCTGCTGTATAACAAACGGTTGCTCCTCTCTAGCTTCTTCCTCACGGACTTGTTCTACTTCAATTTCATTCTGCCGAGGCTCATCGGCCTCTAATGGCTGAGTATCTCCTGAAACTGCGTCATCCTCTAGAGCCATCTCTAGCTCACGCTGGAAGTGTGTATCAGTAGCAGTCTCCTCATCTTCCTCCTGCTGATCATCTCTAGTGGGTGCATTAACACTTTGGCCAACTGATTCTCTCCGTGGTGGCTGATTTTCTTCATGTAACTCCTGCCCCTGATTCAATGCATTTCTCTGATCAGCGAAAAGAGAAACCTCCTGTATACTTGGAGAACATGTCTCCAATGGCCTAGGTGACTCAATCACAACTCTCGGAGGCTCCGGCTGAACTGGCTCCTTCCTTCGAGATTCTGTACCTCGAGTAATCTGTTTCTTCCTGCTGGTAGTGGGCATCCTGTGATCTCCCATCAAATTGTAAGTCAAAGGAATTGACCTACTCTTCAATTGCTCACATGCCTTTCAACCCATGCTCTGGTGAAAGTCATGACTGGAATACAAAGCGTGTCCAAATCAACTATCTCTGGCTCCGACCAATTTGGGAGTGGAAGTGGCGTATCTCTTATTGCCTCATAATCTGGATGGAGAACGTTCATGTCCTTGTCCACCTGGTCTGGTACTGGAATAATTTCACACTCCCTGATCATACCCAATGGTAGCCTTGAAAACATTCTTTTCCTGACTTCAGCCTCATTTGATGCACTAGCCCAGTAATCCTCAATATTCGCCTTATGCTTGAACTCTTCTGATAGTATCCATCTGATATTTTAGTGTGGGTCATAATGCTGTCTGCTGGTGTGATAAGAAAAATGAAAGAACTGAAGCTCATTTTCAGCTTCTCTGGCTGCCTGAAGTGAAGGACACACTTCATCTGAATTACCCATGACAATCGTGAAGTCAATTCCTCCCTTCTTTCTTTTTTGAATCTTATCATAGGCAACAAGTTGCCTAGATATCTCTAACATCAAGATTCTATTGGTTGGGTACTTAGGCAATCTATATGGGTATGAAGAAAAACCTTGCAGCTTGATATAAGAAAACTTCAGAAACTGAACAAACCAGCACCCATACCTTTCTATCAACTCCTGAGCTTCCCTCAAGATCCTATGATGAGTCCGCTGTTGAAGTGATCTCGTTATATACATGGTAAAGGCATCATTGACTCGCTTGTAATGGGAGGTGCTTGTCAGGTGCAACTGTGGACAAGCCTCATGGATTTTGAACTGATGAGAGCCGCAATCAACTGGCTCCTTGTATGAAATTCCCCTATACTTCGTCATACGAGCCAACATATAAATAATGTAGGAGCCCATGTAGAAAGTCTTTGTCCTCCTCAAACTCAGGAGCTGCTCATGCAAGTTGTCACTAATCATCACAGCCCAGTTGATGTGCTCCTCCCCTTCCAACACGAGGTTTATGTAATAGAACATCCATGGCTCAAAAATAAATGCTTGAGGGTAGCCTCCAACTCTGCTAAGCATCATGATCAAGTCGCAATACTCCTGCTTCAAATCATCTGATATAATCTGCTTTGGCAACTTTGTGCGACAGGGCTTGGGCTTGTTCATCCAGCGAGCATTGATCATGTCAGCACATCTCTCGAATGTTGAAGCATACATTTGTT
This sequence comes from Sequoia sempervirens, assembly GCA_007258455.2. NCBI lineage: Eukaryota > Viridiplantae > Streptophyta > Pinopsida > Cupressales > Cupressaceae > Sequoia > Sequoia sempervirens. The sequence goes on from VDFB02322464.1 coordinate 38,014, forward strand.
CAGCACGCTCTCTCGTTTTGTAAATCATCCTCTCGTGTGCTAGGATTCCAAAAGCTTCGCCGATAGCTGTAGGAGTGAGGTTGGTGAATACTTGACCATCTAGTGAAACAATAGACCTATGATCAGGCTCATAGCAATTAGCACACTCCATCATCAGCTCTGGACACTGAACAGTTGGCGGGAAACCAGCAGCTGCAAATAATCCACTTCGAACAATATTGTGCGAAGTGATTGAAGGACGATGAATGCCAACTCCCATCATTCGACTTTTGAAAGCCTCCATGTTGAACGAACCCAAATTTGTATGGGCTAGCTTGCTCAACTTTGAAGTGAATTTTGACTCTGGCAGGAAAGGATTGCTCAGCTTCTTGATAACAACCTGCCTGGATGCAACATTGCTATCTCTGCCAGTTGCTCTTACTTCAGCCATCCTGCAAAACAATAAGCAGTCATCAGCAATTAACTTAGAAAAATAATAAAATAACATGCAGGGGCTGCCAGTCGACTTTTAAAATTGAGGAGCTGCAACATCATATTTCATTTGCAAACCTCAACTTCTCCTCTAACAATTTCGAACTTTCAACACTTAGAAAGTTTCTTAAGCGAGCTTCAACAACTTCAACTCAAGCAACTTCAAACTGAGAAAGACTTAGCAAATTTCTAAGTTGGCTGCAGCAACTTCACACTTAGATAAAATCGGCCAACTTTGCTTTCAGCAACTCCTTAGCACATAGACTTTTTAAATTCGCACTTCTCAATGTTCAGCATTAAACAATCTTCTTCTTCTTCAAGTCGAATTGCTTCAATACTCAGCCACAAACTTTCCTCTGCAAGCTAGAATCGAACTTCTTCAGCTGGTGGAGAAAAATGAATAAACTTTCAGCTCATATAGGCAAGTCGAATTCTAGAAGGAAGCCAAGTTTAGCTAATGCATTAAATCTCCACTATTTCACAACAGGAATTCGAATTTCCCTCCCTCTGGTAATTTCAACACTTGTCACCTGGCGTCCAGAATCTTGACCTTCCAGAATTTCAAAGGATTCATCTTGATTGGCGCACTTAGCATTTAAATTCATTTTGAAAACATTCACTTCAAATTCACTCTTTAAGAAATTTAATTCACCAGCTGAAGCTTTGACATTTAATTTTTTTTTCATCTGTTGCTTTGGAAGATTCATCTCACGAAGAATTCGATCAAATTCATCTAGGCAATCCATTTCAAATTCATCGTCTGAAGCGTTTTACCTTCGAAAACATATTTTATTCACTTTGCCTTAGAAAATTTTAAATTTTCCTTAGGAAAATTTCATAATTCAAGTGCCAATCAAATTCCCCATCCTGAAAGCCTTGGTGAAGTGTAGAAGACTTTAAAATCCACTCCTTGTCGAAGATCTTCAATACCCAGAAGAAAATTTTCTTCAGAACTTGTCGAATTCATGGGTCTACAACGAAGGGGTACATTTAATTTTTGAATTTTAAACCTAGACAAGTCATTTTCATCAAATTTAATCCAGTTCTTCATCCTTGGGCGTATTTTCTTGCTCTGACTTGAAATTTCTAATCAACCCCGTGAAGCTAGCATCCCCTGACTTCTCCACTGGCAATTTCATTCATGTCTTCACCAATTTCACATCTTCCTCAACCTGGGCGTATTTTTCCTAGAAGGTGAAATTTTGTTCCTTAGAATTTTTTAAAATAAAATCACTATTATAGGCGCATTTTAGTGTCAAGGAGGAATATAAATTTTGACTTAGAAAATTTTCTCCATTTAAATTTTATCCTCAACATGTACTTTGGGTGCATTTCATATGTCATGGAGGATATAAGTCTAAGCGCCTTGGGATACTTTGGACCCCACTTAACATTCATCTTGGACTTGGCGCATTTAGCACATGGAGGAGACTTTCACCACGCCTTAGTAACTTTCCCCTACCAACTTCACCTTGTTCAACATCAACGCCTTGGTAATTTTTCATCAGCTTTACCTTTATCTTGGGCGCATTTCATATGTCATGGAGGTGGGTGCATTAAAGGAGTAAGGTGGAAGTCAACACTAGGAATATTCTTCTTCACACAATGCCCTTTGACTCTTTGAGTCTCTCTTGAAGCATGGGCGTATTTTGCATAGGCAGGAGGATGGGCGCATATCATATGTGGTGAAGGATGAAACACCAACGCCTTTGACCCTTTGACTTCTCTTCCACTTTAAACTTGGCGCATTTGAGACATGTAGAAGGATTTATCTCAACACTTAGAAACATTTTTGCATGCTTGACTTGAAGTGGGCGCATTTGGCCTATGGAGGTGGATAAATGCCATGCCTTAGAAACTTTTTTAACTTCCACCACCTTGAAGAGGGCGCATTTAGCCTATGGAGGTGGATAAAACTTTGACTTAGAATATTTTCCACTTTCACTAGTTCTTCCTTGGGCGCATATCACATAGGCAGGAGGATGAACTTTAACACTTAGAATTTTCTTAGCCACCACCTTGCATGGGCACATTTAGCATAGGGAGGTGGATATTTCTAATACTTAGAACTTTTCCATGACATCAAGACAGGGTGGGTGCATTTTGGGGGTGGAGCAGGATGAACTCAGTGCCTTAGAATATTTTTAAACATCTCCACTTTGAAGAGGGCGCATTTAGCTTATGGAGGTGGATAAATGCCATGCCTTAGAATATTTTTCATCTTATGCTTGTAGTGGGCGCATTTTCAAGGTAGAGCAGGATTTTGTTCAGACTTAGGCATTTTTTTAGCTTGCTTGCCCCTGATTTACTATATTTAGTAAGCCCATTGATTTTCACTCTTCCGCAGCTCGGATCGATTTGAAATTTCAGCCATAGGATCCTCATGACCTACTTAACCTGTTCACACTGCCATCTCGAGCTGACCTGCTATTTTAAGCCTATTTCTGAAGGTGGTTTACTATTTATAGTAACTGCCTGTTTCTGAGACCTCCACAACTCCGTTTGACTTGAAATTTGAATGGTGTGACCCTGATCGGTAGACTTGCCCGTTCACAATGGCGCCTGATTCTGATTTACTATTTTTAGCTAGTTTCTGGAACGCCTTACTATAAATAGTAAGTGCTTCAAATGCCTTCAAATTTTACCGGTGGATAGCTTGAAAGATGCTGATCGCAGTGGGATACACTGGTTTTCGAAAATTCTGACTTTTTACCCCTTAGTTTGGGTCCCGAAGCTGGAAACCCTAATCTGACTTGCATGTATATCAAATGACCTCCGTTTGACCTCATTTTTGTTGCACTTCGCTTGTGATTTTGATGCGCTGGGCACTGCCGGAATGGACCTGCTAAAAATAGTAAGTCACTGAATACTGATCATCCTGCTTTGCATGTCACACCACTGCGTAGCTCTTGAAAACCCACAAAGAATCACTCGACATTGCTGAAATCTCCGACATGCAAACCCTAAAAATAGCCCCTAAAGGAATGAAAGTCATCGGCTCATTTTGCATGTAATACCATTGCGAAGGTTTCAGAAAACCCAGAAAGAATCTCCAGACATGCATTGAAGAACTTCGCATATAAACCCTAAAATCTGCTCTGGAAGCTGAACTTACTAAAAATAGACAGTCGTCCGTTTCAGCTCAAAATTTGCAAACGAGCAACTTGACATGTTTTGGATGCAGTGTGACGATCGCAACTCCAAAAGTGCTAAGAGAACACCCTGAATTACACACTAAAAATAGTAAGTTGTTGGAATTTGATGAAACTTAGCTGGGAGCTTGTTGGAAGCATGCTGACATCAACGTTAGTCTCAGATTTCAATTTATTCACTTCATTTGACTTTAGATTGACCAGAGAAATACAAACCCTAATTCTCAGACTTGGCCAAAATTTCACATTTAAGCTCACAAACGGGCACATCCCCGGAAAGCGGACAGCAGAAAGAGACCGAAAGAGAGAGAGAGAGAGAGAGAGAGAGAGAGAGAGAACCAAAGCCAAAAGACCAGAATGGAGCAAAAATTAAGGGGTCCCCATTTTGAATGGGGCGATGTGTGAAAAGGTCACAACAAGTTGTCACTTCATTTTTTTTCAACAGTAGACAAGCAAATAATTAATTGATAACTCAATAATTAACCCTAAGTTGTGGAAAGCACTGAAATGACATAGAAATCAAATTTTGATATACCAACATGATATTGAAGACTTGGGACAATGATCAAAGGCAATTGGGTGATTTTCTAAAAATAACCTGCTCCTCCAAGAAGTTTGGAGAGCTCCCAAAAGGTCGGAAGCTGATTCTGAAAGCTTCACTAGGCTCACCAAAGCCAACTAAAGCTCATTGCCAACAACTTTGTAAGATTGATCTTGTGTTCTCCAAGAACATTGGAGATCCCCCAAATGCACGAATTAGCCTTCAGATGAACATGGAAATTGGGCTAATTTTTCACAAATCAATATTGCTAAAAATGGAGACATTACACTCCACAATCACTTCCATTGTGACTAGGATATACTTGCATCATTGGCTTGTAGCTTGAGGAGCCTTAGTTTTTCATCAAGGAATTCTACTTCTCTTGTCATGTTTATTAGTTCTTTTATCCATCTACTGGACTCAATGTCTCTTTGATAAGGCAAAAACTCTTCTTCACTTGCTATTGTGGGCATGAATTTGTAAAATCACTCACTACAACTTACACAAGGAAAGAAGTTGCTCTGATACCAAACTTGATCCATAAACTACAACACAGATTCCATATGATAGTTCATCAACAAAAAATCTAAATAATAAACATGAATGACTAAAATTTTCTGAGCAATGTTAACCTCAGAAATTACAAGGAAATGGGAGTAAGCAATCACACAATTGAAGACAACAAATATTTACCTTTGAGAACCCAAGTTCTGGGAGTAAACTCCAACAAAATGTGAGCCAAAACTCACTTAATCACTATTTGTAATGGCAATACAAATCTTAGGACCCTTTGGTACACAACAAGCCTGAATCTAACATGTTAAGTCTAGGGATACCCGGGGATGCATCCATTGTCTGAAATGAGCCGTCCCTATCCAGGGGACAAGGGGACGGTTGGGGGACGACCACCCACATGTTCCCTTTTTAGGCAAATTTGAGGGAAACGGCTTTGAAACAGGGGGATGGTTGGGTGTGAAAAAGGAGATGGCGGGCCATCCTGGGGACGACCAAAGGACGCCTAGACGTCCCCCGATTGTCTCGGGGATGGTCGACTATCCCCTACATTTGAGCAGCATTTTAAAATTAAAAAAATACATTTTAACAAAAAAAGGCCTTAATTCATTGCTTATGTGGTCCCCCACCTCCCATGTTGCCCTTATGACTAAAAGACTCACCATTCTAGTCATTGTTACATTTGTATGTGAAGGCAAAAAAGGAGCAATTGTAGGGTTTGTGAAGGCAGCCATTGCAAGAGGAGGAACAACAGGGTAAAGAAGGAGAAGAGGTTGAATCTAGAGCAAGTGGGGCTGCAAATCCATCAAAGAGGTATGCCTTTTCCTTCTTCTTTTTTTCAATTATTTTGCAAAGTTTCAAGCATAAAATGTTTTATTATTATTATTATTATTTTTCTATGTTACACGGGGACGCGTCCCCTACCCCAAAACCCACTGTCCCTGTCCTTGGTAGTCCCCGGGACAGGGGGATGCAAAGGGGACGTCCCCCAGCCGTCCCCGAAACAGCCCAACTAGCAGGAAACGGGAGGAAGTGTCCCCTACCCTTTAGGGACGTTTCCCCGTCCCCGGTACGGATGGGGGACTTGGAAATGTCCCTCGACGCACCGGGGACAGCTAGCCATCCCCCACGGACAGGGAGCTTCCTGGGTTAAAGAAACATTTAAACAATTGATTTTTTAAATATTTCGTCCTCCTTTCTAAGGTGATTTTTGAGTTTGGGCTGTTTAACATTTTGTCAAACACTTGGCATGCAAAGTGACTGATTTCTGATTTCTGAATGTTTATGTTTGTGTTTGATTGAATTTTAATGCCAAATCATTTGCATAAAACATAGAAATGATAACTACTATCATAACATCAACAAATATGAAACATTCAACCTCAAATCTGATTTTATTTGCACTATATCAAGTCTGAATACATTGCATTACAGGTCTGATATAAGTCTGATTTGATTAGAGCAGCAGACATTTCTTCAAAATCTAATTTATATTGATTCCCAATGAAATACAAAATTACCTGGATCATTGGCTACAATAATAAGTTTAATGACATTTATTATGCTGTTGTACTACTGCTCTCGTGATTTATTTACATATTGATATTGTTGTTATCAATTATTAATTTATTGACATACATCTCTCTCTTTCCCTCCCTCTCTCTATAATATATTAATAAATTTTGCAAAAATCATATATATATATATATATATTAATTTATATATGTATTTTGTATGTTGCCATCCCCTGCCGTCCACTAAAAATGGCCCCCTAGGAAATGTCCCGGAAACACGTCCCCTGCCGTCCCCCCGTCCCCGTCCCTGTCCCCGAAACGTCGTGGAACATAGTTATTTTTTTAATTTTCAGTTTAAACTTGCATTCAAAATAAAAAAACATGAGCAGCAGCGGGAGTGAGAGTCAAAGTGAGAATGAAGTGCAACTACTTGATGGAAATAGAAGAGAAACTGGCGAGGGTGGTAGTGGACAGCAACCAAACCCATTTAAATGCCCTTCAACAGTCATGGAACCGTATGCAAAGGGCCCTTTGAACAAAAAAAAACCCTTCCTCCAATATGTTACACCTGTGGGCCAAAGGCAAAAGAATTCAGGGGGGAATAGGGTGTGGAATTGTCATGTTTGTCATACAAATCTTAGGGGCAGCTACACAAGGGTAAGGGCTCATTTTTTGGGTGTTGTTGTCCGTGGAGTTAAAATGTGTCCTAATTTAAAAGAACATGAAGCAATAGAGTGCCAAAGATTGCAAATGGAGGTGGATGGGGTTCAAGGTGGGACAACGTCTTTTTCAAGTGCACAATCATCTATGCCTATGCCTTCCACGGTTGGTAGAGTGAAGTTGCCACAAGAGGAAAGAGGAAGATGAGTGGTTGTGGGAAGGGAGCTTTAGTTGAGTCTATGTTTAATAACCAAGCACGAGAAGCCACAAAATATTCCATTGCCCATACCATCCCATTTCATGTTGCTCGTTCCTCTTATTTCAAACAAATGGTTAAAGATATTGCCAATATTGGTCCCTCATTCATACCCCCTGGAGATCATAAGCTACACACTACCCACCTAGACAAAGAGTACTCCAAAGTTAATGTGCTAATGGAGGATATGAGGCAAACATGGATGAGGACAGGTTGCTCTATAGTGATGGATGGGTGGACTGATGTTAGACATCGACCACTCATCAATATCATAGTCACATGCCTTGCTGGTTCTTATTTTCTTTGTGCCATGGATTGTTTGGGGAAACGTGAGGATGCAAACTTCCAGTATTCCATTTTGAGAGATGCCATAGAGGAGGTTGGGGCTGCTAATGTGGTGCAGGTGATCACCAATTCAACACGTGTGTGCAAATTGGTTGGTTTGATGGTGGAGGGTGCTTATAGGCACATCTTTTGGACCCCATGTTGTGTCAGCATTGAACAATGCATTGAAAGACATAGGGAAGTTAGATTGGGTGAAGCAAGTGGTGGCAGAAGCTAGAGAGATTCAAATGTTCATTTGCAATCACCACACCTCACTTGCTCTCTTTAGGTCATTTTCAAAGGAGTTCCTCAAACTTGTTGAGACAAGGTATGCCACTTCATTTTGTTTCACTTTCAAATTTTGGAACTTCAAACATTTCAATTTGTATTCTAAATTTGAATTTTCAAGTACATTGAGCCTTATATTGCTTTTGCCTTTTAATGAAATAGATATGCCACATACTTCATCTTGTTGGAGAGGATGCTTGAGGTGCATGAGCCTCTACAATTGATGATGGTGAATTCAAAGTGGACTAGATGGCCTAATTCAAGTTCTACTCAAGGAAAATCCATCAAACAAAAGATCCTTGGTGATGATTGGTGGTCCAATGTGAGGTAAGACATTGTTGATTTTATTAAAAATTAAATATTAGATTTCTGATTTTCATATTAAATTTCTGATTTTAATATTTTAATTTTATTGTCCAATGTTCCAACTTTTGAAGTTTCTAACATGTCAATTAACTTCTCAATTAATTCTTTTGAACTTTTTTTTTGCATTTTGCAAATATATTTGCTCCTTCATCTCACCTATTGTAGATGTCATTCGGTGTGCTGATACAGACTCTCCTAGTCTTGGAGAGATATATGAGACATTTGACAGTATGCTTGGGAAGATAAAACAAACAATTTTGGCAAAGGATCCCACTTTGAGTTTATATGAGGCACACATTAGGCCCACTATGATGTGGAGGTGGAACACAATGAACACCTTGCTTCATATGGCTACCTTTGCTCTAAATCCCAAATGCTATGCACCAAGGGATGGTAGGGTGCCTCCATGTGATGACCCAAAGGTTTTAGATGGATTCACACAGGCCATTGATAAGATGTATTTAGCGAAGTAGGCTTCAATAGTTCGCTCACAATTCCTTGACTTTGCAAATCTTTGTGGCCCAAATTTGAGTAAACCACGGGCAAGGTTGGATAGAACTATATTAGATCAAATAGACCCTATTGGATGTTGGACATGGCATGGGAGGGATACACCATAGTTGAAGACACTTGCCACTCGCCTTCTTGCATAGGTTGACAGTTCCTCTGCTGCAGAGAGGAATTGGTCCACATATAGCTTTATCCACTCCCTTAAGAGGAATAGACTTACCACTAGACGAGTGAAGAAGCTAGTGGCCGTGCATAGTGCTCTTCGGCTTAAGGATTGTCAGACTCCAGAGTATCGACCGACTCCAGCTCTATGGTGGGATATTGATGCCGAAGATGTGGCCTAGGTTGATGAGGAGGAGACACCAGAGGGATTGGTTGAGATTCTGTTGGTTGAGGCTGAGGTGGACCATCGTAGTGACAGTGACTTAGAGGATGACTTTGATTTTGATGCGGTTATGGGAGATGCAGATTAGGGGCAGTAGTGCTCTTTTTTTTGTGTTTTGATTTTCATATCATGATTCATAATGTAAAAGTTTAAACTTTAAAACTATATGGCAGCAATGTAGCCTTTGGGCATTTTGATATAAGTTTATAGATTATAACTTGAAGGTTGTATCATGTATGTTAATTCTGAATTTTGAATGCGTATTGAGTATTGATAAATAATGTTGAACACAAATGTTATATTTTAAGGTTCTATAATATATATTATGCATGCTTTATCCATGTTTTCATATGAATATTTAAAATTTCCCTATATATTTTAAATTTTCCCTATATTTTATATAGCCGTCCCCCCGCTATCCCCAAATTTGGCCTGAAAAATTGGAAACTTGGGGACTTGTCCCACTGTCCCCTGCTGTCCCCGTCCCGGAAACTTGGGGTAACACTGGTTAAGTCCCTAAGGTCTCTTTCAAACTGCCTAAATATCTCTGAGTTCCAAAAATTGGCTAATCACAGTCTGTTAGAACTATGAACTCACTTGAATTCAATTCTAATCCATAATTCAAATAACATGCCATTCCATTGACTAGTTTGAGTATACAGTAGTATATATATGCCTTACAATCAAGAACAAAAGCTCAAAGCTGAAGGAAATTGAACAGTTGAGGAAATTGGAACACCAAAAGCCATTTTTTGTTGCATAATGAAACTGTCCTTTTTGGATGAAACTGCCCTGTCTATTGTGAAACTGCCACTAACAAAACCACCTCGTTTCCTTTGTTCAAAACCACTGGTTGTATGGATGAAACTGCCTCAACAATTACAAAACCACCCTGGTGATTATTAAACAACCCTAGTTATGACAAAATTGCTGCGACAATTATGAAAGCATCACCTGTCTAAAACTGGCAGTTTTGCATAGAAGCCAGAAACACTGCTTGTTTCTCAGTTTTCTTGTTTGCCAAAGCCTGTTCAGAGATGTACCATACAATCCTGAAAATCCTTATGTATCCAAATATTTACCTCTGTACCGAACCCTCTTCTTCCTTCACCAGAAACATTTTCTTTAGTTGCACCATTGTGCCATGAAGTCTAAATAATCTTCCAAATGTTTTCATGAAAAAATCTATCATTTAAATCCTTTTCAATTCGTTAAGTTGCTCACCAACTTTTTGCGCTTTTTGGCTTGCAAAGGTAGTTTTAAGTCGTTGGTGAATATGTGCTAAATATAATTCCAAATATTATTGCATGTGCATTGTTTTTAATTTTTAGAGCATCTGAATTATAGATAATCTTCTAGTAATAATCCTTTTAAAAACTAAGGCTTCCTGGTCAGTGAAATAAATTTTGAATTTTCTTATTATACTTAATGCTTGCTGGTTATGCTGTAAAATGCCATATGCAATATATTAATCCTGAAGCTAATGCACATGAGAAGATCTATCTTATGATAATGTTTGTAATACAGATGCAACTATAATCAGCTTGCTTCCTGGGAGCCGAGTGCAAGAAGTTGATCGTATGCTACCCATTTTTGGCCACACTTTGGAGGAATTGAAAACCAATTTTAATGACCTAACTGCAGCTATTCCAGTTGCTCCTAATCGACAAGTTGCAAAGTCTGTCAGAAAAATTACTGATAGATGGACTGTTCCTGTTGTCCTACTATCTGGAGAGTCCTTAGAAGCAGCATACAATGCTTTTGATGTATGTATACTTTGATTGCCTTGTTGAATGCTCATCTTATAACAGAAGTTGCTTTCTCCAACACTTATGTAGATATTTGGTCAGTGTTGAAATATATCAACCATCCTTAATGCCTATTAATATGAATTTAGCTCACTTTGAATACTATATTGTACGGAAAGCCCCACTGATGCCTGGGAAAATATTTTCATAAATGAGGCATATAATTATTTTAATCTGAACCATGTGGCACTTTTACTATTTTGCTTTGTGATTTTCACGAGTAATAACTTGCACCTTACTTAAATCAAATTTATCCTCATTTACACAATGAAATCAAAACCATAGTTGAAAAACTCGCCAAGCCCAAAAAACACAACTCGGCAACTTAAAAAATTGCTTAAATTTCATTAAAAACGCTTTTTTTTTGGCAAATGCAATGATAAGATGCATCCAGTGAGTACATAAAATAAACAAGTTGAGTCTAGTTGTATTTGATTGATTTGAAAGCGAATTGGGTACCAAATGGCATCCTCATGTGGAATGCGCTGATACTGATAGTCTGAAACAAATTGAAAATAGCAAATTGTTTTTGTAAAACTGAAACTAAATACTACATTAATATATTTTACAAGTTTACATCTTCCTCTTCCCATGTCTAGTGAAAACTAGGGGGAGGTAGAACTATACGATATTATATATGAAGACTTGTAGGAAAACTTGGAAACTTGGACTTGGAGAGTACCTAGAAAATCAAATGAAATGAAAATGCCTTTTTAGCAGCCGTAGGAGACATTTTTTTTGGACGTGCGAGCTTTTTTTGCAGAATCATTGAGTTTTTAGCGAAAACTCGCTGAAAACTCGCCAAAAGCAAATTGAAAATAGCAAATTGTTTTTGTAAAACTGAAACTAAATACTACATTAATATATTTTACAAGTTTACATCTTCCTCTTCCCATGTCTAGTGAAAACTAGGGGGAGGTAGAACTATACGATATTATATATGAAGACTTGTAGGAAAACTTGGAAACTTGGACTTGAAGAGTACCTAGAAAATGAAAATGCCTTTTTAGCGGCCGCAGGAGACCTTTTTTTTGGACATGCGAGCTTTCTTTGCAGAATCGTTGAGTTTTCAGCGAAACTTGCCAAAAACTCGGCGAGTTTTCAGCGAAACTCGCCAAAAACTCGGCGAGTTTTCAGCGAAACTCGCCAAAAACTCGGCGAGTTTTTTTCCTTTATTTGGTGAGCAATTTTGGAGAGTAAATGCGGGAAAAGCCCACTGTCAAAAAAAACCTGCAAGTTTTTTAAAACTCGCTGATTACTCGGAGAGTTTTTCAACTATGATCAAAACTATTCCTTAGAGTTACTCTCATCGCGCCACTGTATTATTTGTGTGTTTGATTGAGAAAGTACATCTGGAGCATCTTGAATCTAACTTCCAATATTACTATAGGAGATGTTAGCATTTGGATTTGTCATTTTAGGAACCAGGATTAGATGAATATTATGTGAGTTAGATCCTCTCCTCTAATTAGTAGGGGAAGCTCCCTTATTGTAAAAATAATTTCAAACTACAAACAGTGTTTACAATATTCATGAGTATTAGTTCTAGATTTTTGCCATGCAACATAAAATCAAAACATGCGACCTAATATTTTTTTATTTTTTTTGGTGATGGGTCTAAGCTGTAATAGATTTTATCCCCACATGCAAAGGATTTTATGATTTTTCTGAAATATGTGTGTATTTATTTCTAATTAGATTTCCGAGATCAGAAATTAAATGTGAACAAATATTTATTGTTGAGAATAAAGTATAACCAATTCTACAAGCTTTGACAAATTAAATAATGAACGGCAGAGTGAAGAGCAGGTATCATTCAAAGAAGAATGAATCCTGTACAAAGTCTGTATTAACCACTAATTCATATTTAACTTGCAGAACATTCACATAAAATGACTAGAATAAACTTAAGTGATTAAAAATTGCATATAGCATAACAATTGCTCACCACTTTGTTTACTCCTTTATCTGATACGACTAATACTTGTATGAATGAACATAAAACACAATGTATACCAGATTGAGTAACAGATGAATAGTTTTATTCATATGAAGTTTTTAACATAAAAGTAGGTCAGGGATGATTAACTAAGGATCAGACTCCTTTTCCTGACTACGAGAAACATACTCAAAGTGTCTGATGGTTGCCAAATAGAACACGGCCACTTACAACCAACTCCTAATGACCACCCACAAGCTGATGAGTAATTAATACATAGTTGGGTACAACATGACATAACAAGTCAATTATTACAAAGTGTTGGCGTAACAACTAACACCTCTGGAGTAGAAGTTGTTATGAACAGCCTATGTACACTACGCAATGAGTGCTCTTCAAATTATGGAGGGGAAGCTCCCTCGTTGTGCTTTGACAAATATACTTGCAAAGGAAAATAAGCTAAAACTATGTCCTGTCTTTTTGTTTCAGCTGTAGAGGCACAAGGCTTTCTTGAAAGAACCTATACGTTGCAGCTGAGTTTTCTCTGGTTTTGCAGATCTACTAACTACAACTTAAATTTAATCTATCCAATCTCCTTAGGAAAACAGAGCGAGAGGAAACGGAGCAAGGTTTGACTAACTGACGATAAACGGGTTTAAATTCTCTACTTGAGGGCAAGGTGGCGCAACTATCATCTCAATTTAAACCAGCTTATTGGGCACAAAACAGATTTAAGAATTTACCAAGACAATCTTATGGAACCCTGTGTGGCATAACACTTGATTGAAAAAGCAAAGTCTTCACAAAACAGCCTTTATCACCACAATCTCACGAAACCCTATGTGGCATAACCTTCAATTATAATGATAAAGATTCACAGAACAGATTTATCACTGCAATTTCTCGAAACCCTATGTGGCATAACGATTGATCACAATGGTAAATTAACACAAAACAGATTTATCATCTCAATTTCTTGGAACCCTATGTGGCATAACAATTGACTTCAATGATAAAGATGTTCAAACAGATATATCTAAACTATGGAAAGAATTCAGCATTACAATCTTTCGAAACCCTATGTGGCATAACAATCAATTGCAATAGTGAAGACACATGAACAAGTACCAAAAAGAGCAATATTGAGGGCAAGGTAGGCGCAGCATATATTTCTCTCTCAAGCAAAAGTTATTTACAAATGAGCATAAGCTCTTATTTATATACATCAAGGTGTAGGGAACCCTAAAATCACCTTGTGTCATCTATAGTTCTCGCAATGCATGCAAGCTATGCGCCAAACCCTAATTAAGTAAACTATACAGTCAACTGGGAAACTACCCTTAGTTTAACTGAAACATCTAATCTAAAAATGGACAACTGTGCGAGCATGCACGTCCTTATTGAAAGCATGTTAAGCTGGAAGACTACCATCAGAGTTAGCGAAAAACCTAAAGAAACTCCAAGTGTGAAAGAGTCTCAGAATAGATATGCATGTGATGACAACCTCGAGTTAACTTGAAAGGGTAACACCCAGTTCAACTCGTGTGTGTAATGTCTATCCTGAGAGGTGGGAATTGAAGTTTACTGGTAGTGATCTCGAGCAATCAATCCTAAAAGCGAGATTGGTAGTATCACTATCTGGAGCTATGAGACTTCTGTAGAAGATGCTATGTCGATCGCGGCATATCCTCACCAGCTGTAATCTGAGACTGAAGTTCGCCCCTACTCCTCATTGCCTCGTCGAACAATGCTGACATGACTGTAAGCTGAGTAATCTTACAGCCAACGGTCTCCCCACTGAAAATGGTATGAATGAGTGCCTGGAGCTCTGACTGAACATCGGTAAGCTCAACATAGGCACCACCCTCGATCTGATAACGGCACGGTAAGCGGGACACTAAAGTCCTCACAAACCGGAGTGCACTAGTGACGTGCTCTCTACTCTCGGCCAACTCTGATGCTAAACTGTCCTCTATCTTTACCCTGAAAACCAATTGTGTCTTCCAAGAGTAGATAGCCTCTCTGTCCTCTGCATCCGTGACTGTATCATAAGCCACACTCAGGTGAGCAATCATAATCTCGTCCCGGGGTTTGTTAATTGCCATATCTCTTTCCTCATCCTGAAGATGAAGACGGAGCTCACGTGCATTGTACCGCAACTGATATAACTCTGTAAGCATAGTACGGCCTCTAGCAACGAACTCCTCCTCCCATTCCTCCAAACGCTTGCCATATGCAACCAAGTGACTGAGTTGACTTTGCTCTGCTGGAGGCTCAAGCATCGGTGGGAGTGTACTAATGGCGCCGGTCTACAATACCTGAAGACTAGAAATATCTTGTGAAAGGCACATGCGATTCAGCCTTGAGGGCTTCCTTATCTTCTCCATCCTTCGGTATTCTATCCCTGGCACTGTCTGTAGCAACTTGTAGGAGATCAACCTGTGTCTGGTGTGTGCTATGACCAAGGTTGATTGTGATAACCTCAAAATCTTGAGATTCTAATTCAGCCAAGTTCTTCCCCTGTGGAGGTACGGCAGTCTCAACGACAATCTCCATGTCAGTGTTTCTCTCTACGTGAACCATGTTCTTGACTCTTTTGTCCGGCGCATCCTGGTAAATGTCATCAAAATCCGAATGATTAAGAACATAGGATGGCTGCCTCCTCTTCCTTCCAAGATTGATCTCGGCTAATGCTACTAGAAGAGTCTTCACTAATGACGGAAGTCTTGATGAGAGTGAATGTGTAGAAGACCCCTTTAAGTGGAGAGTCTAAATCAATTCGATGTGAATTGGGGTAGTGAAGAGCTAAAGCTGAGTGCTTAGGAACGAGGTGAACCTCCAGTCTTGGCGAGACTCTGAGGCCCGACCTGCAGGCCCGGTCTGTGATAGGATGTCTGTCGGGCTCGTATGTATATAGCGATTGTAAGCGCCCTTTGGTGTTTAGCTTGTGCTTTCTTGGGAGGATTACTCCTCTTCTTTTTGTAGGTTTGGCCGAGGTAGCGAGGATTCACCATTCTTGGCCCGGCTCTTGCTCTAGAACACTTACCCTCCTTGTCTTCTTCTTTGTCGAGTAAAATTATATCATTTTTGAATAACTCTACTTGACCTTACTCTCTTTGACCAGATTGCATATTCCTTGGCGTACCAATCTGGCAGCTTACTTGATTTATTATCGACACTGCTCTGGCGAGAAAAACTTCTCCCTCGTCATCGATAAACCTCCACATCCTCACGATAAAGAAGCAATCTGTGAGGCTTGGTAGTAGCTACGTCTACTTGAACCTCGAAGTCATCTGCGCCTTGATAATCCTCCATAGAAGGCACAAGTGATATGTGCCTCCGGTAAAGGCGTATAATGACCCTAAAAGGTCATAGGCGATGCCGACAAGATACTTAAGATGATATTTCTCAAGTTCTTGTTCTGCGATCTTACTATCAATTGCCGACTTGCACCAATACATTCCAAATTGAAAAGGAAAGTTGAGAGATGGTCTGTGCCTGCGGCGAAGAAGACGATGAACATCATGCATCTGTCTTAGGAATTCCTGAAAGATTGTCTTATCCGAAGGATAACGTGGTAGCATAGCTGGATTTCCTGTGAAGCCGTAAACTCGGATGTAGGTGTATGTTGGGAATTGAATAAACCAATCCGCCCATCCATCCATCACTGCCCTAGCAACTGCCGAGATACGAACGTGCAACTCCCGGTCCAAGTTCCTCACTGTATAAGTTAGAAAAGCCTCGTGAACACGCTTGAAGTGACGTTCAGCTCTGGTGAACTCAAGCTGATCATAATACTGATAAACCTTCTGAACACTGAGGATGCCCACAGTGTTAAGTCCTCGGAACTGACCCTAATAAGCGATCAAGTACACGAGATATGAACACATGTGAAACTCATGGGCAACTAAGAAACCGGTGATCTGCCTGTGGAGAATATCGCTGATGAAGGATGCCCAGTCATAATGCTCCTGCCCAGAAATGATGCGACCAATAATGTAATACATCCAAGGCTGGAAAACATTTGCATGTTCTTGACCTGAGACACGATTCAGGAGTGTGATTAGAATCACATACTCATCCTTGTATTCACCGCGACCCACATTGTTTGGCAATCGACCGCTGCTTGTTTAACCATCTTTCGCCATCTTCTTACGACACTTGTCTATACTCGACATCAAATGCTGCGCTGCTGCTCCATAAAACAACTAAGGTATTACGGTGTTTGAGGAATGCAAAACTCAACTTCGATGTCAAGGTTTGGGCCTGCAAATGACCGTCCGTCCAGGCGCTATCTCGAGGTAGTAGAATTGTAGCAATGCTTAATGCAAGCCATCACCCAATTCAATGCGATTACAGGAATAGGTATGGAAGCGACCTCTAGTAAACCAGACTGCTCAATATTCTGAATGATTGAACTTCTGATCTTAACTGGGTCTAGCACTGCTTCTGGTAATACTTTGTGAAGATCTGTCTCAACCAACCTGCGGAAATCATGGGTAAGGACGGTTTTGGTCCTGTATTCGAGCTGAGTGAACTGCATTCTAAAAAACTTGCCTGTTGACTGTGAACTTGACTATATTCTGACAAAATTTCTGGAAAGCTAAAAATAGCCTGTGAGAGTTAAAAATAGCCTTTCGAAGAATTATTTTCAGCGAAAAATCCGAGATATGGGTTTTGTCCAGAAAAGAATTCTAAGACAACCCAGAACGTCAGATTTGCGAAAATTCAACTTCTACTTGATTGTACAAAGATTTTCCACTTGAGAAAATTAGCAATTCGAGAGCGAATGTTCTGAAGCTAAAAATTCATGAAAAATCAAACGCACAAATTTAACTCGAGAAAACTATATAAGAATGATCCAGATACTGAGACTTGCCAAATTCGCCAATTTCAGGAACATGCAATTTGTATTTTGTGAGAAATCTGAGATCAAAGGATGAAAAAGACGTTTTTTGAAGCCTTCTTCTGTGAAAATCGCCCAAGATTTCTTCAAACAACTGATATTTGTGAACTTGAATCTGCAAAAAGATTAATTAGGAAAAATCGCCTCTGTGAATTGATGTAGATTTTGCCTTTGAACTGGAAGAATTCGCCTTGGAATTGAAAACCACGAATTTCTCCTCTTGAAATTTGCGCCTTTTGAATGAATGAAATTCGAATTTCCTCTGAAGAAAATACGAATTTGTATTGAATTTGAGGTTTCGCCTTTTGATTTGAAATACGCCTTTGAATATTTGAAAGGCTTGCGAATTTCAATTGAAACTTGAAGTTTAAATACGCCTTTGATCTGAAGGATTTGCGAATTGCTCTGAAATGCGCCCTTTGAAATTATGAGAAACCACGAACTTATCTTTTAAAAATATGAATTCCCTTTGATAAAATTCGAACTCTCTGAAGTTGCTTTGAAAATTGATAACTTCGATTTCTCTTTGAAGATATGAACTTGCAATTGAAAATCACGAATTTCACTCAAGGATGAATTTGCCCTTAATGAAAATCGAATTTCTCTTGAAAGCTTGTGATCAACAATGAAGCTTGCGCCATGTTAAATAAGAGGAAATTCGCACTGAATTGTGACTGCAAGAATTCATAAACCCTAACCAGAATAGAAATCCTCTGATTGGTTGCCTTTCAGTTCAACTGCCACTGACTAGAAGTTCAAATTTGAAAATAATAATAAAATACTTATTATCATGCAATGGCGCTAAAAATAGAAAATCACCATTTCTGAACAAGCATATTTTGAACTTCAGTTGACAAACTAGTTGAAGCTATGAGATTCATCGTTTGCCTTTAAGCACATAGGCGTCCATTTGCTCAAGATACTTCATTTTTTACTAACTCCCTATTTAATAGCTGACAGCACTGTCATGACTGGCCAACTTCGATACTGATTTCCGGATGACCGGGTGATGCTGAGACTGTTCTGAAGAATTCATCGGAAAGCCTACTGAACAAGGAAGAAATGTCTGCTGGGAGACACTACTGTAAAATCCATCGTTTAACCCCTTGAAAAATTAGGCGCACCTGATTAAATTGCTTTACGGGTTCCAGACTTAGCCATTTTCCTAAACTGCCGTCTGACACTTCAGACAGCTGCTGCCGGCAAACGGTGAACCCTGCTGATACGAGACGAAGCTTACTGCATGACTGGAGACATTCTGCATCCAACGGCTGTATTTATGACACCTGAAAGTTGTGTTAAGGGCCTTAAAAACAAAAGCGCCCCTGGCTCTAGGTTGCACTGGTGTTATTTTGACGAAAATCAAACTTCCATCCGAGTACCCTACTTTGACCTCTGACATCTGGAGCTGGGATGACCCGATTCAGGCACTATCTGTTTTAACGGACAGCTAGAAGGGCCCTCAAGAGAAGTCCCTGGAGGTATTGAGGCAAGAAAACTGCTTCTAAGACCTCAAAAACTCCAGTGCGTATTTTATTTATGTTTACCGCTACCAGACTTGGCCATTTTCTGGACATCCTCACTTTGTAGTATGACACCAAAGACCTCGCACGCACGAGCAACTGCCAAATGCTGAAGGCTGACGGCTATGCTCATTGGAAAGATAAATTGATTACGCTCAATAGTCGTGAAGACTTCGAACGCGAACGGGCTCATCTGACAGGCCTAAAGGCTAGGCGCCCTTGAACTGTGGAAATACACTGAAAATCATTTGATGGTCTGCCCGTAAAAATTACGTGCTTGGTAGAATCTCCGCCACGACCACCAGGAACGTCGGATCGACAAGCTGAATGATGCGTTGCGGAGCAGGCTAGAATACTACTGATGTTATGAAGATTCTGTCTGCAAATAATGCCATTTGGAGGGTCCTTTAAGCCAGCGCCCCTGGCCTGTACTTGCACTGGGCATAAACGGAGAAGCTCAGAAACGTGAAAACTCCATTTTAAGCTGATCTTTGGACGACTGCCGCCTGAACTCTGAGAGTCGGATGACTTCGCTTGATATCTCGTCGGATAAGCAGACTAGTTGTGAACAAATTGACTGCATCCGGCATCGAAACTGTCGAGATTTACCCCTGCTTCAAGATGGGCGCCCTCAAGCTAGAGGCGCGCTTTTGCCTGGAAAAGACAAATTTCTCATCTCCTAAAATTTAGGGATTTTAACTTCTGTCGCGATTTGCCGGAGTTGTGGTTCTCGGAACGCCTCGCTGGATAGCTCAACGGATAGCCAGACTAATTCTGAAGAGATTGACTGGATGCTTGAACATTTTAACCAGAATCTTGACCTTCAATAAGTTGGGCGCCCCTGAGCTATACTTGCGCTTTTGGGCTTTTCCTCTGAGAAATCTCCATGATTTGATCTTTAAAAACTCTGCTTCGATCATTGAAAATACCGTCTGCAATATGAAATGTCGTCATGAGATGCTCCTTCGTCGTGAAGATCTTCATTTTGAGTCTCTGCTTCAGGTTTTGTTCAATATAATTGACTTTGACCGACAAACTATTGACAACTACTCCATGCTTGACATTGCCCAAAACTGTGTTTTACATCAAATTAGCAAGATTTAGACTTTAAAATGCAAAATGCCTTGATGAAGCAAAAAATTTGGTTTGGATACAACACAAAGTACACACCTAACACAAAATTACACACGAGCTTAAACACAATGAAAGATTTGCACCAAGTGCAACTAATTTCACCATCAACTGTTACAGTGTGGAAAGCACTTATTTATAAGGTTTCCAGTCACATTTCCAAACCTTGCATGTTCACCTCATGTCTACAAAAAGTTTGCTTTAAAAAATTTGCGTGTCAAAAGGCTCATGAGGTAAAAGCTATATTTTATGACGATATCTTTTTTTTTTTGAAAGGAAGGAAAATAATCATAAAATATTCATTTTCTTGTTTTTAAATCGCATCTAAAAAGAGTCTTCAGCTCCTTCAGAAATTGTCATCATTTTGATGATTGTGCTTGATGTCAGGACATTGATGCTGTGACATCTTTATCAGCTCCTTTTTTATTTCCTGTAAAGCTGATAAACCTTTATGGCTGCTTTAATTTCCTTTGGATCAGGCGGACTTATATTTCTAATCCTAGCTTCATGCTGAGAATTTTTTCATTTTTGACTATTGTCTTTGCATACTTGGTTCATGTTCATCAATGTCTTATGATCTTAGCCAACATCATCGTAACATTTGCTTCATGGATATCAAACCCAGTGGCATTTGCTGGATCTTCCTTTATCTGCTTCATGAACTCTTTCTCCATTTCAGCAGCTTCTCTTTGTTTATTATCCAAGTTGTGCAGAGGACATGAAATCAATTCCAAAAATGAAATGATCTCATATTTAATACCCTCAATTCGATTACTGATATTCACTGGGACAGTTGTCCGTGTTTATGGAGTTTCTATCATTTAGAAAAGGGAAAAAATGTTTTTGTAGTTTGATTCCATTGAAAGAACAGTCAGTTTCTCAACTTTTGAAAACTTCAGGATTGAGTAAAATTTCTGCTTCAATGGTTACCATCTCTTAAAAGTCTAGTAGAAATGTTGTCCACTCTTCTCTGTCACCTATTATTTTCTTCTCAGATTGATCAATCTTGCTATTTTGAAGTTCAAATTTCTGAAAATGTTTTACCAATGGATTTATAATCCATTAGGCCTTTTATGAGTAGCTGTTCTATCCATGCCTCCATTTTCGGTCATGTAGCAATCTTATCCAACTAAGGATAAGTGGGATCGCCAATTTTTAATAATGAAGGTTGTGAAGAAGAGAAATTGGGAATGGGAGTTATGAGATGTTTGATATATGCCATTAATTTTCTTGTCTATCTTACTATATATTTTCAATAAGCGATGCAACTATAACCCCTAGGTGATTTAAATCAGATTCCCTTGTGCTTTTTCTAGGGGCATTTCTATCAAAGCATAATCAGTTATTTGAGCATAATGTGAATCCTTGTTCGCTGGTGCAATGGATGTCTGTGCATACAAGTTTTCTTTATTATCTCTTTTCAACATTGTTTGTCCATTTGGATTCTTTGGTGATGATTTTCACAGTAAAAATTAGATACCACTTGTTGAAATATTATAATCATATAATATCACATCATAAACCTGTTGTGATACTAATAAACTATTGTAATATGCTAATAATATTTCACAAATATTATTGACAGAAATAATAACTATCATGGATAGTTATAGTTGGTTGGGTATGCTTGGCCTGGTTGGCTATTTGCCAACCATTATCATCTATATATTGCTGTCTTTTCTCAATAATACATTGTTCATTCCATCTGAATTTGAATATGGTATCGAAGCACCACAAAAATCTATGTCCCTGTGTATGAAAATTGGCAATTGAGAATCCTGTGAATCATAGTGAAGGAGGATTGTAGAGGTGTATAGAGGCTATCTAAAGTGTGAGCAAAAACTTATGAGTGGAGCCATTTCAGCAAAAGAACAATCAGTTACCAAGAGCCCTAGCATTGTAACCAAAAACACACTCGGCAAGTTTAATCTTCTTTTGCTGCTTGAAGTATTAAAAAAAGGTGAGAAGGCATGTATAGACTCAGCAAAATTGCGTCCACATTCTGAAAAGAAATCACAGATGAAGTCACATTCAAATTTATTTCTAGCAAAATGTGTGAAGAAGATGAAGATTCTCATGGCATAACAAGTTGTGAAGCACAATTTGTAAAACCCTCTCATGGGTTTAGAAGATCAAAAGTTTGTGGGCTTTAATCTGCCGCTTGAGATTTCTTAAGCCATGGAAAATTACATGTCTGAAGAATTAGAAAGGAAGCCACAAAATAGGAGACCTATCATGCAAAACCATGACAAAATATTAGGGGTCCACAGAAACAAAATGTAAAATTGTAAGCCATATTAATTTTTGTTTTTGAGCAAAGGAAATAGAAAATCATATTTCGCCTTTATCCCACATAAATGAAAATGAGGCATTTTGATGTTTAAAAGAAAATAAAAATATTAAAAGTGCAACAAAACTATATTTATTTGTTATTTACACTTAAAATATTTTTTTTTGAGTAAAATACATTTAAAATAAACAAAAGAGGCAAATTTTGTATTAAATTTTTAAAAAATACAAGCCGCTCCTTTGTTACGTTTTGTGACACCAATCTTAGCGTTCAATTTAAATGGTGCCTTTGATTGACATTTACAATTAATGCCGTCATGTGGAATTATAACATCTAACACTTAAAGAGGGTGCAATAACAGTGTCTGTGGCATCATCCCTATAAATCAGCAGAGAGAAATAATGGTGAAATTTCTTGTTGGAGAGATAAGAACCCCATAAAAATATTAAACAATGGCTTCCATTGTTTCCAAAATAATGCTTCCCGACTCTTAGCTTTTGAGATGTGACAATTATGCTGTCTAGAAAACCAAGGTACAAACACAAATTGAGTTTGAAGATTTGTAGGACATAGTTTTTGGACAAATCACTAGACTTGCACAACTTGGTGTTCATCATATCAATTTGATAAGGCCGATCAAAAGGCCAAACTCATAATCTTGTTCAGTGTTATTATGAGGTTCAACCTCACATCCGAACAACCACAATTGTTAAAGAGGTTTGGGATCGCCTCAAGACAATATCTGAGGTCAAAAATAAGTATCAAATTATTTATTTATAGCATCAACTACATTGTTTGCAAGTGGTGAAAAAGTCAAGAATTTTTTTAGAAGAGTTGTAGAGACTAGGACATCGTTACAAGTATTAGGGGCAAATGTGTTAGATGTCACCCTTGTACCTATTGCCTTGAGAGCACTACTTGCTTCTTTTTGTATGTTCGTCAGATTTTTCAATGTGGCTAGCATAAAGCCATCTTTTGAAGAATCAGTTAATTTTCTTAAACAGGAAGAGAAAATTCATAGTGAGACACCAGAATCTCAAGACAATCAGACCCTCACATTTCAGTAGAAGGGAAAGCAACCTGAACGTTGGAGTGGTCAATTAGGTTCATCAAAATCCAAATAGGAAAACTCCTCTACATAGAAAAAGAAGTGCCTCATTTGTGGGAAGAAGGGACACAATCTTGAAGAATGCTGGTGCAATGCCTTTGCAAATAGTAAATATAGCCAATGCAAACCACAAAGGATTTTTCAGGGGAACAAGAAGAAGAATCCCCATTGGTAGAAAAAGCATAATAGGCAACATGACAATGTTGCTTCTGCAGGTGTTTCAAATAAAGAAGATTTCTTGTATGCTGTAGAAACTTAAGCTTCCACTTCTAGTAGTCCTATATGGTATGTTGATTTTGGTGCTTCCAAATAAGGGAACATGAGTGGTTTTATAATCTCATCCCATCTACTTCATACATGCAAATTTCTCTTGGTGATGATAAATCCTATGAAGTACAGGGTATTGGAGATATTTCATTACCACTCAGAACTCAAAAGGGTCGACTTACTAAGGTTCTATATATTATAAGGCTCACAAAGAACCTCTTGTCAGTAAGTCAATTGCTAGAGCACAACTTAAAGTTTGAATTTGACTCTTACAATGATGAGAAACTTTCTCATTTGAGACAAGGCTTGCAATGGTGAAGTTGTTGCTTGTGCTTTAGGGGTTGGAAAAATATTTCAACTTGTTGATGTCAGTCATAAAGACAAGGCCTTTGTAGTCAAAACTAGTTCATCCACTACCCTTTGGCATAGAAGATTTGGCCATGGTGCAAGGACTTCCCCACATGCAGAAAATAATAGTTCTTTGCTCTAATTGCTTGCCAAGAAGTAACATAGGCTCCTTTTCTTGCTACAAAAACACAAGCATTTAGTACCTTGGAGTGCATACCGATCTCTGCAGACCTATGACACCTGGTCATAATAATGCTTGGCGTATTTTGCTTTTTGTGGACAACTATTCTTGAAAAATGTGGGTCAATTGCATGACTCACAAATATCAAGTTTTTGAGAAATTCAAAGCATTTTGAACCCTTGCAGAAAGGTCTTCTGGTCACCCTCTCAAAGCCCTCTACTTACATCAATGTAATAAGCACGCCAATTTTTTTTGAAAATTTCAACTGAAATCAAGCTACAATGCAATGTCCTTATCACTTTCTGATTTCCCAGTTCCTGATATGGGCAAGGTGAGAGCATACTTTGTATAGGACCACACCCAGTTATCTAAAATGCAACAATATGAAGTAATATTATCAACTAAGCATACCAAGTGGCATAACCAGCCAAGTCTACAATTATTCAATGGAGTGTGCTTGATGCAAGAACTGAAAGGAAAACACTTCTACACTTATTTAGCAGAGTTTGCAATTAAAATAAGCACAATCACTTCAGTTACTCAACAGAGTGCAACTACAACAAGCACAGTCACTTCTTGCTTATTCAGTGGAGTGGAATTACACAAGCACAGTCACTTCTTGCTTATTCAGCGGAGTTACAACAAGTGAGATAGTCACACAAGGCGGCAAACCATCCTTATCCACGCCTATTCAATGAAATGTGCAATTACAAGATAGTATTAAATGCATTACAACACATCATATTGAAAGATAAACTTCTGATATTAAGTTCTGATAAAAAATATATACTACTACAAATGAAATGGATCAGCTCAAATTCATTAACCTCTCATAGGAAACATATTGTTCACCAATTGTAGCTTGAAGATGAGGCTGAAATACTTGTAGTAATGTTGATGGAAGCTGCCTAAATGACTGCATACACATCTTATGACTGATACGAGACTGCTGTGACTGGAAATTCATTGTTAATCAAGTCTGAACAGCACTCTAAACACTCAGAAGTCTCTTATAATCATGCCTAGCACACATCCAACTCAGTATGAGTAATTATGCTCCTAAATATCAAGCATAAATGGGACCCAAACACATCAAGATGAGTTGTTAATGAACTGAAATCTTTTAACTATATCTCCCCAGCATATTGACTTCCTTCCATCTGTTCTATTGCTTTCCATCAGCTGCACGTTTCCGTTAGAACAATACATAATGTCAACTGTCAAGTATATTGTGTATATAAACATCTATTTTAGGGGAGACCAGTCTTTGCCTAATTATTGATTCTTAGTTTAAACAAACGTATTTTGGATCAAGAGAACTTTTTGCTTCAAAATAATTTAAAATATGGTTTGAATATATGCTTGAAAATTGGATCATTTCAGATACATAAATTATAAAAGCACTTTGATTTGGTATTTTCTTATTGGTCAATTTCAAGCTGTAGTAACAGTAGGAACATTTTAGAACTTGAAATACAAAAGGAATTCATTTGAGATAGGATAGCTGATTAAGATTTAAGTTTTTAACCTTTTATGTCCATAAGATGAACAATTTTTTCTCATCTCTACATTGTTAGTAAGTTTCTTGACACAGCTTCATATCAAATATCTCTTGGGTGTCAAAGGAAAATGACAAACTGTATTCCCTGGTAGATTGCTGGATTTATATCCCCATTTATTATGGTGTCCTCATTGTTGTTCACATCTATTTAAAATAATCATGTATTGGAAATGACACATATATTAGACTATAGGTAGCATCTTTTGTGCTAAATGTCAACAGTAGTTGTGGATAAAAGTTCAGCCATTATAGCTCTTCATCTTTTGCAGCTTTTCCACTGAAACTAGTTAATATTTCTGGTCTTGATGTAGAAGGTAGACAATTTCAATGACATCAATTTATTTTGATAGAATGTTTAAGATCCCCCAAAATTATAGACTTTCTATTTTATTGTGTGGAATACAACCTAGATTCTAATTATAGCTAAAGTTTAAATGCCAAAAAATTTGGAGCCTCAAAGCAAACATTAATAGCATTTGTTTATACAGAAAGTTGTAGAGATCAACTTCTGTATTGTGTGGTTCCTGTTATGTCTTTTCTGCATCGAGTGGCAAGATTGCACATAAATTCTTAGTGTTTTTACTTATTTATACCAAATTGACTCCCAGTATATCACATATGAACTACTTAAGGCCAATTGGATTTGTAGATAACCTCAACTTTCTTCCTTTATTATAGATCTGTCATTTTGGCAACAATGTTTGAAATGATAGTGGAGTTTATATGGACATGCTGTGATATTTATCATTGACAATTGTTTCCAGCGGCTGGGAAGGTCAGCGCTTGAACTCCTTTCAGTCAAAAAAACCAGAGAATGAGGCTTTTTTATGAAGTAGAAAATTCTGTTAGAATCTCCTATTGAATTCCTAAGTTACTTCAACTTGCTTCCTCTATTAGAGACCTGCCTTTCCAGCAATCATATTTGAAGTTAGAGTAGAGGTCAGATGTGCATGTTGTGATATTTATTGTTGGTGGTCATTTCCACTTGTTGGCAAGATCAATGCTTGAACTCCTTTCAGTGACGAAAATCTAAAGATTGAAGCTTTTTTGACAAGAGTAAAATAAATAAAACATTTGTCAGAATCTTGTGTACTGTTATAGGAGCTCTAACTCACAACTCTTGTGTTTATTTTAATATTTCCAGAGGTCCAAATTTCTGATATTGCTGCTGCTAATACATAGAAAACAGGAAGGCACAGAAAAACTTTGCCTGATACCTTTTTTCTTATAAAATTTAGTTGTTCGACTCAGATTGCTCTTGAAACTAGGAACCTAATCAGATTGTAAAGTTGATCCTAGAAGAACATTGTAGTCACAGTGTCACTCCCTTCATGAAGATTGTTCATGACATCCTTTTTTAATTCATAGTTTCTTGGATAGGGTTTCTTTTGGGAGATAGCTCTTAACACTATATCCGCTTTTAAATCTGTACAATTCCACCTGTCAGCTTATCTCCACTGACATTGATGCATATGACTATTTTCCTATATGATCGCATTTTCTGGCCATCTGATCACAACTCTATTCAGGATTTTATGATATAACCTTACTACTTTTTGTTACCAAATTTCATGTTCTTTGGGAATAATGTATCTCATTCCCTAGGTGTCATTCTAGAAATATTCAGAAATGTGTCCCTTTTCATACAATTTATGAAACTACGGGTCATGTATTACAAAGACAATGGAAGATCAGCAATTATGAATTGTATACGGCAATATGCCTTTAATAGCATCGAGGAGAAAGGAAAGAAGTGGTTTTTGAGCATATTTCAAAATTATTCCATTCTTATGAATTTTTGGTTTTTCTAATTGGAGGATTTTTTCTGCTGTCCTTTTCTGCAAAAAGGTTTGTGTTTGTGAAAACCTCTATTTGTTCCTCTCTCTCTCTCTCTCTCTCTCTCTCTCTCTCTCTTTTATTGCAATGTTTTACTAGTTTTTCAGTTAACAGAAAAAGTTTGAAGTATGGAATGGATAATACTGTAGTGGATCGACATATTTTGTTTTTATTGACAAGTCAAGTGTGTACAGGCAAGCATAGCTGCTCTAAGCACATCAGGCACAGCAGTTCTTCAATTGCAACTGGCTCAATTACCTTGTGTTGTTGCATATCGTGCCAGTCTACTAACAGAGTGGCTGATTCAATTTCGGACCAAATTAAGCTATATATCATTGCCAAATATTCTGACAGATTCCACAGTTCTTCCAGAAGCACTTTTCTCAGAATGTACACCCACACGACTAGCTATCATGATAAGGTTTCTTACCTGTTATTCCTATTTTATGTTATCTGAAAGATGATAATTAATGTGAAATCTCTAAATGCTGTAATTCACACTCTCTTTACATGTGGTATCTTGGCTGGCTGTACTTTACAGTTCATTAACCGAATTTAGTCATTTATGAAGATGAATATAATTTTTTCTGTAAAAAGATATGCATTTTCCTTATAAATATTGCATGCTACAACTTCATTTCTGAAAAATAATTTGCATTTCTGAAGAACTAATACATGATAGAACAGCACCCTGTTAAGAAATGTGAATCTTTCGACCTTTGTGACTCGGCTTTTTCTATGGACCTCTGTCTGTCCAACTGTCTATGAGTGGTCTGTGACTCTGTATTGTGCTTGATATCGGTGTCCATGAGAATCCTTAATGCATTCCAAAATATGCTTAGTAAGTTGTTATCTCTGGAAGTAATGATTTCTAAATTAAACCCAAAGTGGATTGCTAAATTAAACCCAAAGTGGATCAAATAGTGATTAAGTAGACCTGTGCACCTTGTTGCTGAGCGACAGTTTTGTGCACATTTTCTACTATTAATAGGACATTTTTCTACTTGATCAAGATGGAATAAGCTGTGTATTGAATGAATAGATCTTATTGAGTTACAAGCACAACTGAGACTAGATATATGATTTGTAAAATGTTAAGACACTCCCTAAACAATCTCCAGTTACAGATTCTATTTTTTCTGCTCTACACAAAACCTTTTAAGTTTTAACAATTGAATTCTTGCTTAAGAGTGTTTTTTAAGTTCAGTTTTGAATGTTCAACAATGCAATAGAACATGGAAAACTAGCTAACGCATCCACACAAGTGCAAACAAAACCATGAAAATGGACTGAACACACATACACCTGGAGAAACCTTCAAAATGGAAGAAAATTCCAGAAGAGTGAGCTTTTGTCCAATGGACAAATTGGGACTCTTAGAAGAAGTTCAACAAGCACCTAACACCTACAAATGGTCACTGCACCGTGGGAATCCCTGTTTTCCTCTTGGCATCAGTTAAATTTGAACATAATGAAGGTAGAATTGAGAGCCAACCCTTGTGTTGTACCAATATGAACCATTTGAAGCTTTTTGTATGATGACAAAGTTCAAGTTAAAATCGTGTTTATGTCAAAGCCAAAGGTTGTGTTGCAAACTTTGTCCTTGTTGGTCTATATGTTTTGTCATCTTTTCAATGGTTTTGCAGGAACAATGAAAGGAAGTCCTTAAATACATTTCTTAAAGTGAAGAAAGAGGCTTCAAACAATGAAGACGTATGTTGAGATATACCAAAGATAAGAATTGTTGTCCAACAACGGAGGGATCACCAAATAAAGGAAGATAATTTGGAAGGATGCAAACTCATATACTAAGCATTAGGGGCGTCCTAGGGCATCAAAATAGCTAAATTTTTCAAAACAAACAATCCTATATTATGTATAGCAACCTCGAAATTCCTTATAGACTAGAGTTGTTGGGGGTTTGATGCATCACCTACGTTAGGCTAGGTTGCCGAATCGGCCAATTTCCTTGCCAATTTTAGGTACGGTACATTCCAGAAAGGGGTATTGCATGGAATCTATATGGAATTGAATAGGATTTAGGTTTTTGGAGGTCAAAATGTTTGTAAAATTCTCTCGCCGAACCCAGACGAATCCCTTGTTTCAAAATGTATACTATTTTTGTTTTAACATTTTAAACTTCATAACATGACAGATAAAGAATAGCAGTGATCAGTTGTTGAGTCGTTGATTGTACACTTCATTGTTTTGTGATTTTGAGGCACAACGACAACACGAGAGGCACAACGGTGACACGAGACACATAGGAGTGACATGATTATCAAGCATAGGAGCCGGTGTTGCTCCTACCATTCACATACAACTTGGTCAAATATGAAAAATAGAATGGTGATTTCAAAATCAAATGAGAAGAGGTAGGGATCTCCCATTTCTTATTCATGCATTACATAGAGGAGATGTAAGTAGTGACTATGAATGATGAATGAAATGACCTGCCCACTCCCGTATGACAAATTGATGCAATGGCTCTAGCTCATAGCTTTTTCCAAATCCAAGTGTATTAGTTTTCGTGAAGCATCTCTTTCACTTACTAACACCACACTGGTGACCTCTAGATAGTTTTAAGTATTAATATTGTATAACTTAGTAACTATAATCTATTATTTATTATTAATTTAATATCATAATATATATAATTTTTTTTTTATCAATAGGCGTCTATATCTATTACTTAGAGATAAATATTCACAAAAAAATGTTTGGGTGATAAGAAGGCACACCCCTGATAGTCACATGGGCAACGCCTAGAAAGCAAAAAGCATGATAAAAAACAATATAAAAAGCTGCTTAAGCGGCCATAGCAGTGCCAGTAGAGGGTGGCGGATCCTTGTCATTCGACTTACCCCATACAATAGTGGGGTCTGGAGTGATGTCAGGGGGATCCCAGCCATTGTCATCTTTATCTTTATCTTCTTGCGGAGTGGGAGAAATCGCTAGATCCAGCCACGAAAACCATTTGGAAGAGTCCATTGGCCAACTAGAAGCTCCACCAGAGGGCCAACCGGAAGCACCACTGTCACCTTAGAACACTTCTCCAGAAGGCCACCCTAGGTCAGCTTGAGGAGGAAGGGAGGGTGATCATCTGCGAGGATGCGAGCCACTGCGAGGAGGGGCCTGTGAATTTTGGCAAGCTTGAGAGTCCTTGGCAAAGCCACTCCTCCCCCACCGCTAGCCACACGAAGGTGAACGGCCTCGGGAGGAAGTGAGAGAGGGTGGCACACGAGCAATGGTGCAGGGGGCATTCCCCCAGTGGGCCAAGAGCTCTTGAAGGTGAGCCACCTCAAGCGCAACTTTGTTAGCTTGCACTTGAATCTGCAATATCGCATTAGAACATATCATAGCTTTAGAATAAAACAAAACATATTTATCAATCTAGTTATGAGCAAAAATGCAAGAATTTCTATCTTTCCAAATACTGAAGAGGATTTCCACCTTGAAAGTGTTCCAAATCTAGGTATACTTCTAGGGAAGACAGGGCGAGTCGCCCAACAACATATGCCAAGAGAAAGGCTCAGGCCGGAAGGGCCGAAAGAAATCATGAATCCAATTCCACAACTATTGAGCACTAGAGTAGGACCAAAAGAGACAAAAGCTGTTGAGTTGCCGAGACCCCACTTGTAAACCTTGGAAAAGAATACACCAACAAAGTGGGAAAGTTTGGGCTCAACAATGGTGGACCACACATTAGAAAATCTTCGGTGCCAAACAGACACTGGGGATTGAAGATGCCACCTTTGGTTCAAAATGTTAATCATTGGATAATGAGGCGAAAGCCACTGGCAGCCAAGTCGGGGCTTGTAGTTTTTAAGTAGGATGTCTTACAATGTCGTATTGGATCATTTGACCTGTTCCCTATAAACTTCGACAGCTTCTGCCTTTCCATGCTCGGATTGGCTAGCGGAGTTACCATCTTTCTTCCACGATGTTCTCCCTATGTGTTGTACTTGATTGGACTGTTTCTCCTTAAACTTTCTAGTGCCTCTCTTGCACTCTCAACCACATATGGGTCTTCCACATGTCCCCTCTCAACATCCTTTGCACTTCGAGTCTCTAG